>JAKTUO010000001.1:0-217428 GCA_030556755.1 Nakazawaea anatomiae | reverse complement strand
TTTTCACAATAACACAACGCCAACACCACTGGTACTTTCGGAATCAACTTCTCTTGTCTCCTTTTTAATTCCTCCAGAGATAGGTTTACATCTGTAATTAAATAGGTAAAAATTCAAAAATCCATCACCTGGACTGAATTTTAAATTTTCCAAAAACAAATTGTTCTCCTGTGATGTCAAAGCGTTAAAAACATCAATTTTCATATTCTTGGCCAAGATCAAAGCATCATTGATCAACTCTGTCAACCTCTTGCCTGAATCTTCTGAATCAGTAGCATAATAGAACAAATACGCAATGTTCAATTGATCATGTTGCTCGTTACCCAAGACACTGAATGGTAATAAGAAAAATGAAAAGAAATCAGTAATTTTTCCATCTTCATTTTCAACCACATATGAGTAAATGACGTGCTCCTTATTCAACATCCAATGTTTGAACTCCTCAATATTGAACTCTTGAATGATCTCGAATCTCGATTGATATCTATTGAACAACTCGAAAACTGATTCAATATCCTTTAATTGCAAAGGTCTTAAACCCTCAACTTTAGTCTCGTTTGGCAACGAATATTTGGCAACCATTTGCAGCTTTGTCATTCCTTGAGGCAAATGACTGAACCCAACGTCATATAAAGTAGACCAATTTATAGGTCTATGGTTATAACGACAAACCGATATTGGGGATGGCAATACGACACCAGCGGTATGCAATGCAAACCATATATCATGCTTGTTAACCCTCCTCGTGATCTCCTTGATCAAGACTGGTGCTAATCTTTTACCACGTAATTGCTTATGCACCACTAAGAAATTGATCTCAACACTTTTTACCTCTTTACCATGTACTTTTAAAGTTGTTGGAATTGCACTGATAAATGCAATTAATTTCTTAGTCGATTTCACCCTCACACCCAAATGCCATTCTTTCAACCAACCAGGTGGAGTCAACCCCCATTCACAGAAACCAGGAGGGTAGTTAAGTCTGAATGTGGCATCCTTATCCTCGACATAATGATCGTGTAACAATTTGTACAATTCATCCAATTCAGCCTTGTTATTTATATCCAATTCGTGCCATTCAAATTCCGACAACAATTTATAAGGTTCGTCAGGAACGTCAGCAGGAGTCTTTGGAGCGTCAATTGGACCTTCTTGAGTTATCTTCTCATCGAATCTTGGAACAGGTTGTGTCTTCCAAAATTTATAATCCTTCATGTCCTTTGGTTGATCCTTGTTTAACTCTTGACTCATAGCCAACATTTTGAGCAAGTCTTCGATTTTTGGTTTCTTGTCATCACCATCTTTGACTACCTGTTGATTCCTCTTATCTTCAGACATATTTCTGGTTCTTTACTGCAAGATCGTGCTATAAGTGCTATCTATTGGACCTTGTCGCTCTGGGTGTCAGATTGAGTGACCAAGCACGTAAAAGAACGAAAAAAATTGTTGGTGGAAATCAAATTCACAGCCCCATACTTCTATATCAGGAGAGGGGAATATTAAGAAAAAAAAAATTTTGGATTTTTCAGAAAATTTTTTTTTTTTTTTTTTTAAGCAGAGAAGAGGGAAGAGGTAGATAGAGAGATATAGATAACTGGAATTTAGATATTACACTAGCATCATGATATCAGCTTCCAACTGGGTCCCAAGAGGGTTCGCTAAAGAGTTTCCAGAGAAATATGAAGCTACAGAAGAAGAGTTGGACAGGCTTGCAGAGATGGCCAATTTACAAATAACCGAAGCCAAAGTATCGTTATCGAATGCAGAGAAAGAACATGGCAGTTTGAGAGATCAAATCGAGATTGATGATGATTTGAAAGAGTACGACTTGGAGCATTATGATGAGGAGAATGAAGACGAAGGTACTGCCTTGCATATGTTTCCAGGTTTGGCCAATTCATCAGCTAAATACCATGATAACGAAAACGAAGAAGGTGAAGAAGATCCATATATCACATTACCTACTGAAACTGAAGAGCAAGAGGAGAAAGAGGAATTACAGATATATCCTACAGACAATATGATTTTAGCCACCAGAACGGAGGATGATGTTTCTTATTTGGATGTATACGTTTACGATGATGGACAAGATGATGATGAAGTGAGGGAGAGTAGTTTATACGTGCACCATGATATGATGCTTCCTGCATTCCCATTATGCGTTGAATGGATAAATTTTAACCCAAGGCTGGAAAATAATGATTCAAATATCGGAAACTTTGCTGCTGTGGGTTCTTTTGATCCTACAATTGAGATATGGAATTTGGATTATGTCGATAAATCGTTCCCTGACATCATCTTGGGTGAACAACAACATCAACAACTAGGACAGAAGAAAAAAAAAAAGAAGAATGTTCACGTTACAACGCATCATACCGATGCAGTACTATCATTGGCGCATAATAAGTTTCACAGATCAATATTGGCATCCACATCAGCAGATCTGACAGTGAAATTATGGGACATGTCTACTCAACTGCTGGTGAGATCGATGAATCATATTCATCATCAAAAGCAAGTCTCATCCTCTCAATGGTATAGTACAGATGCTTCAATCTTGTTAACAGGTGGCTACGACTCTACGGTAGCATTATCCGATGTGAGAATCAATGAGTTGACTAAGATGACGAAAAATTATCAAGTTGCAGAAGGTGAAGATGTCGAGATTGTTAAATTTGGTTCTGGGTCATATATATACGCTGGAACAGACAAGGGTAACGTTTACTGTTTCGATGCAAAATTGGAAAGCAAACCTGTTTGGACATTACACGCCCACGACGCTGGTATATCGACTTTAGAAACCAACAATTTCATCGACGGCTTGATCTTGACCGGTGCAATGGGTGAAAAACAGACTAAAGTCTGGAAGATCTCCGACCAACAAAAACCATCGATGATTCTTTCAAGAGATTTTGGTTGTGGTAATGTGTTAACAGCCTCTTTTGCTTCTGATATTGAAGTTGCCGGAAACGTCATCATCGGTGGTGTAGCCCCTGGGCTCAAAATGTGGGATTGTTTCAGCAATAGAAGTGTAAGAGCATCATTCCGTCAAGAGTTGAGGGAGTTGAAGCTGAGGGCTAAGGTTCAGGCAGAGGAAATCGGTAAAAGTTCAAGGATATACAACAAGTATGATGAAAATGATACCACCACTGGTGATAAAGTGATGGAAGTCGAAGGTGGTCTGGATGAGGAGGAGGATGATGATGACGAAGAAGATGGTGATGCCGAGGGGGAATGGGTAGATGAAGACTAAGCACAATCTTTTCTCTTCACGCTATCCACTCATCTTCACATATTGCATTTGTGGGTATTACCACTTTGTAACATAAAAATATCATAATCTTGACATTGCTAGTTGGCAAAGTTCGAATCTATATCGAAAGCTTATATAATGCTGCATTTGTATATTCAACTGTGGTAGAAATTGATCCATTTCCAAAACTCAATCAAGAGGTATTTCAAAACACTCTCGCTATGGTGTTGTGTAACAAAAGTTTTCTTAGTGATAGTATAGACTAGTTCAAGCAAGTCTCAAATATATACAATGAACCCCATTATTAGCTTTTAAAAGTCTGGCGACTTTCGTATAAGAGAACTCTTATTCTGAGTATGCCGCACCACAGACTATTCTAGCGGTTAACACTATACATAAAAATGAGGGTGAGGCAATACAAGAACAATTCAGTATCTTCATTCAATAGTTGATGAGATAATTTGAAAATTGGTTTGAAATCCTTAGGTTTAGTGCTATGTGATTAAATGATGAAACTCCATCTCGAAAGTCATAGTACATATTTGCGGAATGAAGAAATCTATAAAATTGTCTTTTGAGAATCCTTGATTCGCTTTGTTTTGCAGTTCATGAGACGAAGTCACCAACGAAGGTGGAAGGAGAAGCAAATTTAACGGTAATCCTAGTTAAGGACACGAAACAAGATCTGTTTAGACAACAAGATGTACACTTAAGAAGTGTTTAATAATTTTCCACCTAATATGTGCTTTTGTGCTTTTCACTGAAGAGTCAACTGCATTGATTATTATGAGGCTAGCTCGTATATTTTTGAACCTGGAGCGCAAATAAACTAATAAATAGTGGCAGCAACAAGACAACGGTGTGAAGCTTTTGTTGAAAAATTTTAGAAACTAGTATAATTTGTCTGATCTATCTATACGATAATTACCCAAATTTCATATAATCAGTTGTGAAGAGCTTCGTAGTTGTATATTGCTTGGCTTAACACATTTCGGGAAACATAATGAACAAATCTCCTGCATATTTCCCGCTTCATAAATGACATGAAGCTAATTATCTTCTGTTCGGTAGAGACCGATATCAAGGTGACTGACCATGTGGGCGCTATTAGCTATATCTCTTCTTAGATAGTATACGCCGCTAAAGCCAGCTAATAATCCGAAGAAAACACATGATGTATAGCAATGCACGCCCGTTCCCCTTTCCTACCCTCTTGTAGGTGTAGTTTCAAGTGCTTTTCCAATCATATTTGGCTTTAATCGGTTCACATACCTATCTATTAAAAGTGTTTCAGTGATTTAAAAAATGTACTGAAGGTAAATAGCTGAAAAAATTTGTGGAGATACCCGAAGAAGTATTGCAACCATTAAAGGGAAATGTTTCTTCTCCATGACTCAATTTGTAATTTTGTTATCTCTATTCAGCTTTACTCCAGCGTGTGTGGCTGATCATAACTGAATTGTGTCTTTGAGCACTACCATTTTAGTTGACTTTTTCTTTTTCACCTAGTGCTATTGGAAATGTTATTGAGTCTTCTCCAGTACAAGGGGGGTTGAACTTTAGTCCAGCTTGCTTCACCATGATATGAACTAGCTGCTTCTCTCCAATTTTGTTTGCCCATGATGCATCACTACGCCTAGTATAGTTACAAATTGCAAGATTGTGATTGGAAGATGATAAGTTGTGGCGCACAACGATAAAGCGGAGAACGGAGAAGTTTGTTGTTAATCATATCTCCCCCGGCGTGACAAACAAACAATTGTGCTCAGCAGCTATCAAAGAGATTGGTGGGAAGGAAACACTATGAGGAAAATTTTTTGCAACAATTCATCAACTTCTTCCCAGCAGTTAATTTTTTAACAAGATATACTACACTTCAATCAATCGTATCATACCACTGTCTCTTCTTCTTATCTCTTATCTTCAAGGAAGGATCTGATAGCAGATATTTATTCACAATAGATTAAATCACAAACTCAAACTTTGATTTCTTCATAGAATCTCTATTTTGAATTCAGCCATCAAGATCCCAATAATTCCACTCCTTACAAGTCATCTTATTAGCTGAAAATTTCTCCAGATAGGGCAATATAACCTCATCCCACAAACTCAAAAGGTATGTCCATTTATTTGATTCCATCTCATATGGATGCTACGAAGCAAACTTACTAACATGTTGTTTCTCTGTCAAGTTGAAAGATAAAATTATGTCTTCTCAACTCCAGCAAGAGGAGTCGCTGAATGAACAAAAAGAACAATACTCAGTCTATGAATATGATGAAACCACAACAAACACATCCTGGGCTTCTACTTTGCCAACTGCGAAAGGTTTGTACAATCCAGAATTGGAGAAAGATGCCTGTGGTGTTGGTTTCGCTTGTCATATAAAAGGTCAAGTATCACACAAGATTGTCTCCGATGCAAGATACTTGTTATGTAACATGACCCATAGAGGTGCAGTGGGCTCCGACGCCAGAGATGGTGACGGTGCAGGTGTAATGACATCGATTCCTCATAAATTTATGAAGAGAGAGTTTGCTTATCTTTGTCAAATCAAATTACCAAATTTGGGGCAGTATGCGGTCGGTAACCTTTTTTTCAAAAATGATGATTCTGTCTTTCAAAGGTCCAAAAACACTTTCGAAAACATTGCCAAGTCATTGGGCCTCAGGGTTTTGGGTTGGAGAACAGTCCCACATGATTCAACCATTTTAGGTCCTGCAGCATTATCTAGAGAACCTCTTGTTTTGCAACCGCTTGTAGTTTTGGAAGAAGCATATGGATCAGGTGATTCTCCGGTTGAAATTTCAGATGATGATTTTGAAACCAAATTTGGTAAAAGATTTGAAAGGCAGTTGTACATTTTACGTAAACAATCCACACACACCATTGGTTTACACAATTGGTTCTACATATGCTCGTTGTCCACGAAGAATATCGTTTATAAAGGTCAATTGGTCCCACTGCAAGTCTATAATTACTACCACGATTTGGTCAATGCTGACTATGAAGCTCATTTTGCTTTAGTTCATTCAAGATTTTCTACAAATACTTTCCCCTCTTGGGATAGAGCCCAGCCTTTGAGATGGGCTGCTCATAATGGTGAGATCAATACTTTGAGAGGTAATAAAAATTGGATGAGAGCAAGAGAAGGTGTCATGGCATCCAAATTGTTTGGCGATGAATTAGACAAATTATATCCAATTATTGAGGAAGGAGGATCAGATTCTGCTGCTTTGGATAATGTATTGGAGTTGTTAGTCATCAACGGTGTCTTGTCATTACCTGAAGCAATCATGGTATTAGTTCCAGAAGCTTGGCAGAACAATCCAAACATCGATCCAAAGAAAAAGGCTTTCTACGAATGGGCAGCTTGTTTATCAGAACCATGGGATGGCCCAGCATTATTTACTTTTGCTGACGGCAGATACTGCGGTGCTAACTTGGACCGTAATGGTTTAAGACCATGTAGATATTATGTCACTGATGATGACAGAATTATTTGCGCTTCTGAAGTCGGCGTTATCCCAATTGAGTCTGATAGAATTATCCAGAAGGGACGTTTACAACCAGGACGTATGTTGTTAGTTGACACAAAGGAAGGTAGAATAGTTGATGATCGTGAATTGAAAAACCAAGTTGCTTCAAGGGTTGATTTCAAGTCATGGTTATTAGCCAACATCATTACTATGCCCGAATTATTAACCAAGTTGGAGACCAAAAATGTTGGTCCAAGTGAGTTAGCTCCAGCGTTACCAATTGATGTCACTGTTGAGTCAGACGGAAGGTTAAAATCATTTGGTTATTCTCATGAACAATTGTTGTTGTTGTTGGCTCCCATGGCACATGATGGTAAAGAAGCTTTGGGCTCTATGGGAAACGATGCCGCTTTAGCCTGTTTGTCAGAGCAACCAAAGTTGTTGTATGAGTATTTCAGACAACTTTTTGCTCAAGTTACCAATCCTCCTATCGATCCAATCAGAGAAGAGATTGTTATGTCTTTGGAATGTTATATTGGGCCACAGGGTAATATTTTGGAGATGAGACCAGAACAATGTAACAGATTGTTGATGCCATCACCAATCTTAACCATTGAAGAGTTCAATGCATTGAAGCATATTTCCAAAGTTTACCCGAAATGGTCTTGTGCCACCATCGATATCACCTTTGACAAATCAGAAGGTTTGAACGGTTACACTGATGCCATCGATCGTGTATGCGAAGAGGCTACTGAAGCTATTGCGGAAAATCATCAAATTATCACTTTGACTGATCGTGCCGTTTGCAAAGACAGAGTTCCAATATCAGCCTTAATAGCCATTGGTGCTGTCCACCATCATTTGGTCAGACAAAAGTTGCGTTCCAAGGTTGCTTTGATTGTTGAGACTGCTGAGGCAAGGGAAGTACATCACATTTGTGTATTACTAGGTTATGGGGCTGATGCCATCAACCCCTACTTGGCTATGGAAACTTTGTTGAGAATGAACAAGGAAGGTTTGATTAGAGGCGAGTTATCTGACCTGAAAATTATGGAGAACTATAAACATTCTATTGATGGTGGTATCTTGAAAACTATGTCGAAAATGGGTATCTCCACTTTGGCATCTTACAAAGGTGCTCAAATTTTTGAAGCGTTGGGAGTTGATAACTCGGTAATCGACAAATGTTTCGCTGGTACAGCATCAAGAATCAAAGGTGTTACATTCGAATACATTGCTCAAGATCTGTTCTCGTTGCACGAGCTCGGTTATCCTACAAGATCATCTGTAAAGCAGATCGGATTACCAGAAACTGGTGAATACCATTGGAGGGATGGTGGAGAGGCGCATATCAATGAACCTGTTGCTATTGCAAATATTCAGGATGCTGTCAAAAACAAAAATGAAAAGGCCTATGAAGCTTACTCCAAAAAAGAATATGAAGCGATCAGAAATTGTACGTTGCGTGGATTGTTAGATTTTGAATTTGAATCATCCACCGCTGTTCCAATTGACCAAGTTGAGCCATGGACTGAGATTGTAAGACGTTTTGCTACTGGTGCCATGTCATACGGTTCTATCTCCATGGAAGCTCATTCAACTTTAGCAGTTGCCATGAACAGATTAGGTGCCAAATCCAATACTGGTGAAGGGGGTGAAGATCCGGAACGTTCAGAGGTAAATGCTAATGGTGATACAATGAGATCATCAATCAAACAAGTTGCTTCTGGTAGATTTGGTGTCACTTCCTATTATTTGTCTGATGCTGATGAATTACAAATCAAAATGGCCCAAGGTGCAAAGCCGGGTGAAGGTGGTGAATTACCAGGTCATAAGGTTTCAAAAGAGATTGCAAAGACCCGTCATTCTACTCCACACGTTGGCTTGATTTCTCCACCCCCACATCATGATATTTACTCTATCGAAGATTTGAAACAATTGATCTACGATTTGAAATGTGCTAATCCACGAGCTCGTGTTTCAGTCAAGTTGGTATCAGAAGTAGGAGTTGGTATCATTGCATCTGGTGTCGCCAAAGCCAAAGCCGATCACATTTTGATTTCAGGTCACGATGGTGGTACTGGTGCCGCTAGATGGTCTAGTATTAAATATGCTGGTCTACCATGGGAATTAGGTTTAGCTGAAACTCATCAAACATTGGTTTTGAATGATTTGAGAGGTAGAGTTGCAGTTCAAACTGATGGTAATTTAAGAACAGGTCGTGATATTGCAATCGCTTGTTTGTTAGGTGCTGAAGAATTCTGTTTGGCCACCTTGCCTTTGCTTTCTCTTGGTTGTATCATGATGAGAAAGTGTCATACTGGTGCATGTCCGGTTGGTATTGCAACCCAAGATCCTGAATTAAGAAAGAAGTTCGAAGGTACCCCTGAGCATGTCATCAATTTGTTCTACTATATCTCGAACGAGTTGAGACAAATTATGGCCAAATTGGGTTTTAGAACTATCGATGAAATGGTTGGTCGTGCCGAGAAATTAAGGGTACGTGATGATTTGAGAACCACGAAGAATGCCAACATTGACTTGTCGCCGATCTTGACTCCTGCCCACACCATTCGTCCAGGTGTCGCCACCAGATGTATTAAAAAACAAGATCACAGATTACACGTTCGTCTTGACAATAAGTTGATTGATGAAGCGGAGGTAACATTGGAGAAAGGATTACCGGTCACCATTGACTGTGATATTATCAATACTGACCGTGCCTTAGGTGCTACTTTGTCTTACAGAGTATCAAAGAAGTTTGGTCTTGCTGGTTTACCACATGATACTGTTCACGTTAATGTTAAGGGTAGTGCTGGTCAATCATTCGGTGCTTTCTTAGCTCCTGGAATTACTTTAGAATTATCTGGTGACTCCAATGATTATTTTGGTAAATCTTTATCTGGAGGGCGTCTTATTGTTTACCCACCAAAAGACTCTAGATTTAAAGCGGAAGAAAACATTATCATTGGTAATACATGTTTGTATGGTGCCACATCTGGAACTGCATTCATCCGTGGTATCGCTGCCGAACGTTTTGCCGTTCGTAACTCTGGTGCTACTGCTGTGGTTGAAGGTTGTGGTGATCATGGTTGTGAATACATGACTGGTGGTCGTGTCGTCGTCTTGGGTACCACTGGAAGAAATTTTGCCGCTGGTATGTCAGGTGGTATCACTTATGTGTTGGATATTGGACAGGAGTTTGACACCAAGGTTAACCATGAATCCGTGGAGTTGACTCAAGTAACGGACCCTGTTGAAGTTGCTTTTTTGCGTGGGTTGATTGAGGACCACCGTCATTATACCAATTCAGAAATTGCTGACAGGGTTTTAAACGATTTTAACAGAATCTTACCACGTTTCGTCAAGGTCTTACCTCATGAATATAAAAAAGTATTGGAAGAGGAACTGAAGGCTAAAGAATTGGCAAAGAAAAAGGAAATTCATTCCTTCTTGACCTCCATTAAGGAAGATCCAGAAGCTGACATCACAAATGGGGAGATCTTGAAAAACAAGAAGGGTAAATTAATTGTCTCTTCAAAAGCAGCATCACACGAGCCTAAGGTATTGGATGTTGAAGACACTATAATAGATATCAAGGCTGAGGGTCAAAAGGCCAAAAACTTGGACAAAGTCAGAGGCTTTATCAAATACAAACGTCGCGCCGAGAAGTATAGACCAAGCAAGGAAAGAACTAAGGATTGGAACGAGTTATCATCTCGTCTCACTAAAGATGAATTGAAGTTCCAAACTGCTCGTTGTATGGATTGTGGTGTTCCATTTTGTACCTCTGATAGTGGTTGTCCGATTTCCAATGTAATACCAAAATGGAATGAATTGGTTTTCAAAGATAGATGGTTCGATGCTTTACAGCGTTTGTTGATGACAAATAACTTCCCAGAATTCACAGGTAGGATTTGTCCTGCTCCATGTGAAGGTGCTTGTGTGTTAGGTATCAATGAAGATCCAGTCGGTATCAAGTCGGTGGAAGCTGCAATCATTGATCATGGTTTTGAACAAGGATGGATCAAGCCAAATCCACCACAGATTCGTTCGGGAAAAACTATTGCTGTCGTTGGTTCAGGTCCAGCTGGATTAGCTTGTGCCGATCAATTGAACAGAGCGGGTCATAAAGTCACCGTCTACGAAAGATCAGATAGACCTGGTGGTTTGTTGATGTACGGTATTCCGAACATGAAATTGGATAAACGTATTGTCAAACGTCGTACCGATTTGTTGGCAGCAGAGGGTATTAACTTTATCTGTAACACAACAGTTGGGGAAGACATCACTGTCGACGAGTTGAAAGATTCTAATGATGCTGTCGTCTTTACCGTTGGTTCCACCATTGCTAGAGACTTAAGAATTCCAGGCCGTGGATTAAACAACATCATGTATGCTATGCAGCTTTTGAAGGCAAACACCCAAGCCTTATTGGATGAACACTTACCAGAGATTAGAAAGCAATTGGAGGGCAAGCATGTTGTTGTTATTGGTGGTGGTGATACCGGTAATGATTGTTTGGGTACTGCAACACGTCATGGTGCCAAGTCAGTCACAAACTTCGAATTATTGCCACATCCACCAGCTGCTCGTGGTAAGGATAATCCATGGCCTCAATGGCCAAGGATCTTTAGAGTTGATTACGGTCATTCTGAGGTGAAGGAACACTACGGTCAAGATCCAAGAGAGTACTGCATTTTGTCCAAGGAGTTCATTGACGATGGTGAGGGAAATGTAAAGGGTATCAACACTGTTAGAGTTGAATGGAAAAAATCAGAGAGTGGAGCTTGGCAAATGGCTGAAGTTCCAGGTTCGGAAGAATTCTTTCCAGCAGATGTTGTTTTGTTATCGATGGGATTTGTTGGTCCAGAAGCTGAAAATTTGGCACCAAGAACTTCACGTGGTACTATCGCCACAGCAAATCCAAATGCGTACCGAGTCTCAGCTGATGACAACTTGTTCGCTGCTGGTGATTGCAGACGTGGTCAGTCATTGGTTGTTTGGGGTATTCAAGAAGGAAGACAATGTGCTCGTGAAGTTGACACATATCTCATGGGATCTACGGTTTTACCAGGAAATGGATCAATTGAAAAACGTAATTTCAAATTGCTTGAAGAATTGGCAGCCCAAGCATGATTGGCGCGTCGCTGAAGACTTAATTTTAAAAGGGTTTTTTTGATTTATTTCATTAGTTGTCCTCCAGTATGGGTCACTCAAAATTTCAGTTCTTTTTATTTATTTTTTTAACCATTTATCTATTTAATTTTTAATTTGATGAGTGCTGCGACAGAGTATTCATTTTTGACTGATGTTGTTTTTTATTTGAGTTTGGCAACAACAGTCTTGTGAATCTCTTCTCACTCCACATTATTTTTATTTTTTCATTGTTTATCTTGATTTGAAAAAAAACTGATGTATTATTCTTTTCATAAATGTTATTTGTTTCTATTAAAAAATGCAATTTTGTAGCTAAAATTCATGATCCCATACTAGTATTAAAAACCCTAAGCAAGACCCAACAACATCAATGGGATAGCAATAAATAATGCACCAGCTGATTGTTGGAAATTTCCGATCGCAGCACCACTGCTTTCTGACGAAATAGACAGAGGTGAAGATGATGGTGATGACGAAGATGATAACACAGTTGAAAGTGTGGTTGGAACGACAGATGAAGCATCTGCTGAATCTCTGTCTGCAGTTGAAGTGACTTCCTTGGCAGCAAGACTATGTCTTTGGGAACTAGATGCAACATCACTGCTAGATGTAATAGCACTGCTGCTCAACGTACTGCTGTTTTGATAACTAGATGAAGTATAACTGCTACTCATCAGCTGGCTGCTGGAATAGTTATAGAAAGAGCTGCTTGATGTAATGGCTGCTGAACTACTTTGATAACTGCTGGATGGAATTGCAGCTGAACTACTACTGTAGTAACTGCTCGATGATGCACTGATTGTTGAACTGCTGTAATCGCTGGTTGATGATGATGAGCTCGATGGACTAACACTTAAAGTCTCACCACTCAATAACAGATTGAACTCTTGAACAGCCTGGTTATATCTACCATTGACCTCACCATTTTTGGCCTCAATCGAGTCGACAGAACCTGATTGGTCTTTGTACGAGTATTCAGTACCAGACGAATAATCGGTGACGACCAATTGTTTGAGACCCATGGTGAATGGAGCCAGAGAGTAATCAGTGAGTCCACCAGCCCACTGGATGGTGCCCTCGGCATTGGAAGGATCTCCACCGGCCCACAAACCAATGAAGATTCTACTTGGAGTCTGTGGGTACCCTTCACTGTTGGTGCTGGCTAAGACCCTTGCTACTTGACCATCGACATACCATGTGGTCTCGGTCTCTGTCCATTCCATTGTGTAGTTATGGTAATCAGACCTTGGGTCATCCATATTCCAGTATGTTCCTCTATCATATGTAGTTGTGTCACCTTTACTGAAATAGTTGGTGGCAGTTTGTGATGCATCACCTCCGAACCACTCCCAATCCAATTCGTCCAAAACATCACTTTGTAAATACACAGTAGATATAATACCTTGTCCATCTGCAGCCTTGACAATGGCCTCGACTCTTCCGTAAAGCATATATCCCTTTGATACCAAAGAGGGGTTGTCAAATCTTTTCGCCAAGGTCAACTCCAAACCATCATCTGTGTATTTGATCAGACCTGAGTCCTGATATGTATCGAAGTATGGTGAACTTGATTTGAAATCCTCGGAGAAGGATGTAGCAATTGCCTTGTCAGCTGAGCATGTGGCTGACATTGGGTTACAACTTGTAGCTGAATAAGCTCCTGAAGACAACAGCGACACTGTTAGTATGAGCTGTGCTATGCTAATCATTGTGTTATATGTGTGTGTGATTTGATTTAGTTGAATGAGATTGACTTGGCTAGTTTTTCAAAAATATGCGAACTTTGCGTATATTTATATATACAAGCTATGTACAGAGATGGTGACATATTTAAAACAGAAAAGGGTGTTGTGGTCGCGAAAAATGGCAGTACTTTAAAATTTTTTTGGTGCTCGCCTTAAAAAGGTTTCTATTTTTAACACAGATCTAAAATTAAGTTTGGCGACATTTTTTTTTTTGCGGCTCAAAATCTTTCTTATAGTAGTGTCCCAGTTCCTATTTGTACTTTCTTAGGGACAATCAAACACGTCCTTTCCCAACTTCTCACCAAACATCAAAGGAGCAAATTGTAAACACGAAAATTTAACAGCCCTTTAATCCAATTTACACGCCTGTAAAGGAGAAAGCACCTGCTGCACGCTATTTCGTAGTCTTATATGTATGCATCCATTTAAGTCATTTTGCAATTGTTCCATCTAGAAAGAAATGTCTCACTCTCGACATAGTCACGTGTTTGTCTTTCAAAATTATGTTACACCTACGATATGGTACAAAAAACTATTGTATGGAAGTATCATCACCATATCGATAGAATGATCATGTATTATTTTGGTGAGGAATCTGACCAGACAGTACTCTCATTGAATGCCACATCGTGACAACTTGATCAATCACTCACCGGCTCAAATAGCCTTTTGAATCACATAAAAGATGTCTGTCATATATGATGACATGGAATAGATGATAAATGTGATCTATCACATAAACATTGTTCACAGATAGATCAAAAGGGTGTTGGAGAGCAGTGATAAATAGTGGTAATTCTGCCCATGTCAAGGCTCTCTCAATTTGAATTTGAGTGAGAAGATATGCACAAGATGCTGGAAGCACTGCTTATTAGTGAGTTCATGTTGACGAATTCCGCATATTACCCCCTTGATGAAATGATGAGAAACGATATCGATCCAAGAAAAGTTTCAATTAATCCAGTCAAGATCGGTGATAAAGGTAATAATGATTCCGACATTGATTCTGAGATCAGTGCGTACCAAGCAGCAGTTGGTTATGAATATTCACGTTTTGCTATAGATGAGTCAATACCTGAAAATGCAAACAAACTCATTGAGTTGTTATCTGAATATGAGGAGATAAGTGACCAGGATGAGGTGAAGAATGCTGACGTTCTTGAAGGGCTCACGGAACCGATGTCTCCAGTGTCTCAATTTGGTCAAGCTTCACCTTTTAAAGCTTCCAGAAAGAGATGCGATCACAGGCAGAAAATCATAAAGACTGAACAGAGCTATGATGACAAGGTTCCAGAAGAGGGAAAGACAAGAAAGAGCGTTGAAAAGGCTGAACGTATTAGCAACAAGACTGTGGGAAGGAAAAGGGCTAAGAAGCAAGCGGTGAAGCTGAAGCAGTCTCATAAAGTTGTCAAACCCCTCCTTAACAAAGCATCTCTGAAAAAGTCTATTAAGTTGTTGACTTTCAAGCCCAGGACAAAACGGACAACAAAGATAAGTAAAATGCATGTTGTTGGCGATGCAAAAAAGTTCCAAACGACAGCTCCTGCATCACCCAATGTTGTTGTCAAACCCAAAATTGAAGCCAAAGGCAGAAAGTTGATGATTGAAAAGGATCAAGAATGGGTACCACAGGCGTCGAAAGGATCGTTCCGCCAACAGCGCAAGTCTTCAACGAGATCGAAAGTTGGATGTTGGATATGTCGTCTCAAGCATAAGAGATGTGATGAAGGTTTACCTTCTTGTTCTAATTGCTTTAAGCAACATATTCAATGTGATTATTCTTCTGAGAGGCCGTTTTACATTTCAGAAGCCACTTATCGGTCAAAGAAATTGGAAGAAGTCAATGAGATCTGGTTGCATCGATATAAATTGGAGAGTTTTTTAAAAGGGGAAGATGTGCCTGTTGGGAAATTTTTGAGAAACAGGAGTTATGATGAAGACACACGAAATAAGATTGAAGAAATTTTACGAGAAAGGAAGCTGAGAGGTTTATAAACCTGGATAAGACAGTGGAAAGCATCATGAGGACCGATTTGTGTGTGGTTTATCTATATTTTTTTCTATTTTGATATATATATATCCGAGAGAGTGTGATCCCATAGGATTATAATTACAAGTTTAAACCAGTTACAGATATGAAACACAAAACCCTAATTAGATAAAAATGGTGGAAAATAAAAAAAAGAAGATAAACAGATACAACGACAACAGAAGACAATAACTTATATATGATACAATTTATAACGGATTCAATCCTTTGACTTCTTCTTCTTCTTCTTTGGTGATTCTTCACCATCATCTGATTTTCTCTTTTTCTCCTTCTTTTCTTTCTTTTCCTTCTTTTCTTTCTTCTCTTTCTTTTCTTTCTTCTCTTTCTTTTCCTTCTTTTCAGTTTTATCATCCTCGATCAAATCACCAGCACTGTAACCACTTAAACTCAATGCCTCCTTCATTGCATCTGCGTTCTTGATTGGTGATTTACCAGTGTCATAGAATTGTAACCTGTCTTCAACTTGTTTTTTCAATATCGTACCAAAGACATTTGTTGGTTCGTCACTGTAATTATCAATTCTGGAAGCAATTGAACATTTATTAGCCAAGTATCTCGATATTCTACCTTTGTTTTTGGCAGATGCCCTACCGATGAATGATGAATGGTAGATCAAACCATATTTAGGGGTATTACCTTTAGTTTTCAAAGCTCTAAACAAGGCCTTTTCTGCACCCAAGATTTGTACTGTGGAAGCAGCTTGTTTTGATAAGTTTGTCAACGAACCAGCATGTGAGATCAATCTAGCACCAACAACTTCACCTATCAATTCTGATAAGTTTGGAGCAACGGTATTCATTTTCTCAGTCAAATATTTGAATAATTGCTTTCTATAATCGGAAATTGAAACGGTTCTCTTTGCAAATGTTAAGACATTGTTCATATCTTGTTCACTGATATCTTGACCCATAGAGATTCTGGCCAGATCAATGATCTTTTGAGCTATTCCAGCATCTTCGTTGACCAATGCGGCTAAGTCATGTAATGATTCATCGTTTAAAGAAGCTTTATCCTTGATGAATAAAACCAATGAGGCATAGGTATAATTATCAGGAACAATTCTAGCCAATTCTGGGAAATGCCAACCGTACCATTCTTTAACTCTCATGGCAAAAGTGTTAATATCCTTGTCCAATTGATCCAAGAGAGCAATGGCTTGAATGATATGATTATCGTTCTTTTGAACGCTGAACTTAACCTTGGCTCTTGAATAAGCGTGACCCAAACCTAATTGAGCTCTTTCAACATCACCTTCCTGTAAGTTTTTGAACAATTTGAAACCATGGTTTCTAATACCACGTAACAAATCTTGAACAACTTCATTGGATATTGAATCAACGTATGGGAACAGTTCCTTAATAGATGGACCCAAATTTCTATCAGAGATACCTAAAGTGACTTTAGCCTTCTTTGATGATTTTGGCAAGTTTAATTCCAAGACACTTTTCAAGTAATCGGATACTAAACCTTCAGAGATCTCATTAGCATTTTCTAAAGCTTGTGCAGCTCCTTTAAAAGGTGCAAATGAAATTAATTCAACTAATTTACTAAATTTTCCTAAATCAGATGCAGCCTCTTGAACTTCTTTTAATCTTGATCCTATATCATCTTGTTGCAACTTCACCTTGAAGATGGCATAACCAGTGGCCTCTTCGAAAAGCAAGTAATCGGCCATTATAAATACAAATGGGATATACACCTAGGTCTATATCTATCTATATCTTGGATTCCGTTTACACACTGTCAATCTGATATTATCTCTTCCTTTACACAAAAAAATTTTATTTTTTTTTTTCTCTGAAAAATTTTAACAGAAAGATTCCAGGGTCGTGTAAAGAAAGAAATATATATTCAAAAACGATCGATGACAGATACCGTGTCAATTATACATTAGGTAAAGTAAAGTAAAGTATATATATACACACTTATACGTATAACCCATTCAAATTGTTACTATAACTCAACAGTTTGCGGCAATTGGCAATATATTTTGAGTTGTTGATAGGTATCAATTTTTTCAAAACTTGACAAACTTCAATTAAATCATTTGTAGTGTCATTGGTGGACAAACTAATGGTATTTTTATGTAAGGCAACAGATTTGGATATAAAAGAACTGATAGGTCCCGCCACATATCCCGGTGGTGCCAATTGAGCCAATGATATCTCAAGCTCCTTCACATTGGTCAAGTAACAAGGCTGCTCGAGTCCATTGTCTATTGATATGGCGATCAATTTATCGTAATTAATTTTGGGGATCAATTGTGATGCTATCAAATTTGTAATCAATTGATCTGCAATGTATGGTATAGAGACAAAGAGAGTTGTTTTTCCCACTGCTAATATTTCAAGTGAAATATCTTTTTGCATCGTCTTCACCTTGATGAAATCCTCACCACCACCGCTGTATAGTTGTATATCCTCATCGTAATCCAGATCATTATTATCACCTTGTGGTGGCACAATTTTAGGATAATTGATGTTGATTTGACCAATTTTAACAACATCACCAATACTAGTTATAATTTTACTCAAATTAGATGGAGCAACAACAAGACTTGTGAAATGGTTCGAGTTATGTAGTTGAACATCCACTATTGGTATTATGGAATTATCAACAGAAGCATCTTCATCTTCAACTTCTTCCTCTAATAAATGTCTTGGAGGTGGTAAATCTGTCCATGGTTTGATCTATGGCCTCGAAGGTTAGTTTATGTTTCATGGAGATTGTTTTATGATTTTGGTGATGATTTTAACTTACAATCATTATAAATGTGGGAGGGTGGCACTCTTTTCACTCTATTGTAGTATTCTCTGTATTTTTTTTTTTTTTATTTGTTAATTTGTTTTTACTGTGAAAAGAGAAGTAACAGGAATTAAAATCATTGATAATTTTTGCGAGCTATTTGATCATCCAAGATGTCGTCACAATTGGAAAAATTATCGAAGGATTTCACAGCTGAGCAGCAAGCACAACAGGAGTTGATGCAAGCCAGACAAAAACTCGAGACACAATATCAAGAGAATTTGAGTGTTAAACAAGAGTTTGATAAATTGAACGAGGATGATGATAACAAAATTTATAAATTGGTTGGACCAGTGCTTCTACCACATGACTTCACTGAAGCAAAATTGAACGTTGACAAGAGAATAGAATTCATTTTAAACGAAGTTAAGAGAGTTGAAGAACAAATATCGACAAAGAATACGAATTTAGAAATGTTGAGAGATCAAATAATACAAATTAGAACTTCAATGGCATCGTCTACAACGCAAACTGCAACAACGGTGTAATTAATTGTTGTCATATGTTGATACTCGTGTTAAGAATCTGAAGTCACGGTGGAGAGGGCTTGCTATATGAATATATAACATATATACATGAGGATGACAATGATGATTCGAGTTAACCTCTGGCCAATTGAGATTTGATTAAATTTATCAAGCTCATCAGTTGAAATACTGACCATTCTTCAACGTTATTATAAGCTTGACCTAAACTTGCAAACTCATCGATTTTTTCAGTCATATATTGTATAGATTTATCGATATTTTGAGCTTCTTGTTGTAACATGTGTAATTCACTTTCAACGTATATGCCAGCTATTGTCAATCTCTTAGAATACCAACTGAAATCATTTGATTGATCATTACTTAAAAAACAAATCTCGTCTGCTAATTTAAGCAATTCTTCAATAGATGTGAGGATGTTTTGTGGTAGGATCATCAAACTCAATGCTTCTGTGTATTTTTTCAATATTGGTTTGTTTAATTCTAATCTCTTAGCCATCACCAACTTCAACATTTGAATTTCATGCAATTTTACACCATCATTTTGAACTTGTTCTAATAAAGCTTCACGATGATTTACCAATTCGAGTCTCTTGGAACTCAAATTGTATTGCACTAGATTCTTAACAGGATCTGAATCGAACACTCCAAGGATAGAAGAAGTCTGATAACCCAAATCCAGAGATGCATTCAATATAGAGATCTCCTTGAAGCCATATTGCGGGACATATTTTTGCAATGCATGAGACAAGATCTTTGTGGCTATTGTTGAGGAGCTTTCAGGGTTTATATGTTGAACAGAATGGTAGCATCGCTTCCAAAGTTGGTTGGCAAACATTTTAGTGTTTTTATGTAAGTGTACTCTGCTACTAAGATGATTGGTTATTTTATGAGATGATTTTCCCAAATCTACAACAGACAGCCCCCAAGACCAATTAGAGGTTTTGGTAAGGAATGCACTCCTGTCATCACTTTCCCACGTTGAAAATAGATTGAAAGGGTAACAAAGGCCTTTCAATAGTGAAAGGAAAGCAGAAGAAGTAAGAAACAGCCATGAGGAATAAAAAAAACACTCGTCAAAGCAATATTAACTAATGTGCCCTGCCTACTACTATTTAGATCGATGAGCCCCCTTTTGATTTTGATTAGGATTTACAGCTATTTAGCGGAATTGTATTTCTATATATATATATATATCTGGGACAAAAGATAATTAGTGACTTACATAATACCGTTTATTTTGATCTGTGAGGACAACATAATAAATAGCATTAGCAATTGATTTATTTGACGTAGCGTTTTAAAAAAACCTTGAAAAAAACAATACACAAAATAGGATGAGGCAAAAGAAATAAGTTTGCTTCATCTGATGTATGTGTTATTAGTTGATGATTACTAATATATATAGAGAGAGAGGAGAGGAGTATAATAAATGCAGGAGAAATGGATGAGGTAGTATAACATACTCTTCTTGCTTTTGTTCTCAAACCGATCCATTTTTTTAAAAAATATTAAAAGGATCCCATGGATAAATAAATAAATATAAACGGCTCTACAATACATCTTGCTCTTAGTCAATTTCTATTTGTATGTGTGTGTGTGTGTTGGCTCTCAAAAACAAACAAAAAAGCAAAATTAATAAAATGAAAAAAATAACTCGGAAGAGTTAAAAAGAATTTGTAAGAAGGGGGGCAGATTAAGATATATACACCCACTATATTATTAACACCCACTATATTATTAACACCCATTTAAAATTGCTTCAACGATTGAAATGATTATTGCTTCATCTTCTATATCCTAATAATATTGATGATGACGATGATGGTGATGATGTTCAATCCAATTCTTATTCCAGTTTTATCCATTCCATTTGTAGCTAATTTAAGTAAATTTTGACTTGAGAGAGAGGCAGGCAGGGTAGTTGAACCAAGAGCCCGAAAGTAAGGATAAGGGGAAAATGCATCTTAAAACAGTAATTTATTCAATATTGTATATACCCGTTTTTGCCCTTCTCTTTCTCTCTACTCTTCTTGTCTCTTCTTGTCTCTTTCTCTCTCCTCAACCGGCAAGATTGTTGAAATTTTATCTCATTCATATATATATATATATATACAGGCAATTGATTCTCTTTTAACACATTCAATTCAATTCCAATATAATATATAATATAATTTCAAATATCTATATATATATATTATAATACCAATTAGTTAATTCATATCATCATAATCATTATACAATATGTCTACTGCTGGTAAAGTAAGTCTTCTTTATCATCACTCCACCCACTCGCCATTTGATGCATTTGATGCATTCACCACCACCACCACCACCACCACCACCACCAAAAAATACCATCAGAGTAACAATACTAACTATTCAATTTGTATTTAATTAGACAATCACATGTAAAGCTGCCGTTGCTTGGGAAGCTGGTAAACCATTATCCATTGAGGATGTCGAAGTTCTGCCACCAAAGGCTCATGAAGTTCGTATTAAGATCACAAACACCGGTGTTTGTCATACCGATGCTTTCACCTTGAGTGGTGTCGATCCAGAAGGTGCCTTCCCATCTATTTTGGGTCATGAAGGTGCAGGTATCGTTGAAAGTATTGGTGAAGGTGTCACTAGTGTTAAAGTTGGTGATTCCGTTATTGCCTTATATACTCCAGAATGTCGTGAATGTAAATTTTGTTTGAGTGGTAAGACTAATTTATGTGGTAAGATAAGAGCAACTCAAGGTAAAGGTCTTATGCCAGATGGTACTTCAAGATTCAAATGTAAAGGTCAAGATATCTTACATTTCATGGGTTGTTCCACTTTTTCCCAATATACTGTTGTTGCCGATATCTCAGTAGTTGCCGTTGATCCAAAGGCTCCACATGAAAAAACATGTTTGTTAGGTTGTGGTATCACTACAGGTTACGGTGCCGCTACCATCACTGCTAACATTGAAGAAGGTGACAATGTTGCCGTTTTCGGTGCCGGTTGTGTCGGTTTAAGTGTTGTTCAAGGTGCCGCTGTCAAAAAGGCTGGTAAGATTATTGTTGTTGATATTAATGACAAGAAGGAAGAATGGGCTAAACAATTTGGTGCTACCCATTTCGTCAACTCTACCAAATTGGCTGAAGGTCAAACCATTGTTGATAAATTGATTGAAATGACCGATGGTGGTTTAGAATGGTCATTTGACTGTACCGGTAACGTTAACGTTATGAGAAATGCCTTGGAAGCTTGTCACAAAGGTTGGGGTACCTCTATCGTTATTGGTGTTGCCGCTGCCGGTAAGGAAATTTCAACAAGACCATTCCAATTGGTTACTGGTAGAACTTGGAAAGGTTGTGCCTTTGGTGGTGTCAAGGGTAGAACTCAATTGCCAGGTTTAGTTGATGACTACATGGAAGGTAAATTGAAGGTTGAACAATTCATTACACATAGACATCCTTTGTCTGAAATCAACGAAGCTTTTGATGACATGCACAGCGGTGAGTGTATCAGAGCTGTTCTTTCTATGTAAAATTTACAATCTAGGTTGTAAATGATTTTTGGAAACCAACAATATGTGTATATAAGTCGTGGTAAACTTTTTTTTTTTTTTTTTTTTTTTCGGCACTGTTTTTGACTTAATCCCGATATTTGTTGATTTGATTTTTTTTCAGCCGTAAAAATTCGATTTGATCATAATAAAGTGGTAAACACTTTTATATCTCTTAAACTGGTTCTTGTGTTCGGAGAATAACCAAATATTATCATGTCGATAGAACTTTTTTTACCAAAAGTTGATCTATTATTTTCTTTCCCCCAATACCAAATGAGAAGATGAATACTAATTAATGTCCTCCTCTCCCATCTCACAAGAAAATTGTTTTACATTCTGTTTGTCAATTATTAAACTTATCTTACTAAGCAAGAGCGACAACTTTTTTTTCATTTTTTTTTTCATCTCCGAAACTTTGTATACGAGACATCCCACTCGTTTTTAAGACCGTAGAATTCGGAGATACTGCAGCCTCTTTCATCTACAATATGTGAAGAAACGAGGCTTGTATGGAGTTAATACAGAGATCTGAAATTTTCACAAGGGGACTAAGGGAAATCAGCTATGTTTCTACCGATGATTAATCAAATATGTTGGTAAAAGCTTAAAAGCCCCGAAAAAATTATTTCCTTTCTGGCGAGGAAAATATATAAGCTGAGAAAAAGTCCCTTAGTAACATTGATCAAGTTTATATTTGTACAAGTGTTTTTATCCATAACATACTCCAATTCTCTATTGAAACCCCCCACTATAAAAGATGTCAACCTGTTGCTTGCCATACTCAATCCACGAAGGTACCCCAATTGGAAAATACGAGCCAATTTTTGGTTTGGACTCTTACATCACTGGTGACAAATCATCAAAGAAAGTAGTTGTCCTTCTCTGTGATGTTTATGGACCAAGATTCAAAAACTTACAATTGATTGCCGATGCCTTTGCAAAAGAGGGATATTTCTGTCTTGCTCCAGATATCTTGGGTGGTGAATACGTTGAAAAAACATTTACCTATGAAGACATCATTAAATATGTTCAAGAAAGAACCCCACCTGTAACATCACCAAAAGTTACCGATTATTTAACCAAATTACGTGCCGAGTTGAAACCAACTTTTGTTGGTTCCGTTGGTTATTGTTTTGGTGCAAGATACACCTTGATTCAATGTTCCAAAGATGGTTTAATCGATGCCGGTTGTATTGCTCATCCTTCATTGACCGAAGTTGCCGAGTATGAAGCTGTCACTAAGCCATTACTCATCTCTGCTGCTGAGACAGATCAAATGTTCGGTTTAGAATTGAGACAAAATGCTGAACTGGCTCTTGCCAAGGTCAACGCCACTTACCAATCTACTTTGTTCAGTGGTGTCACCCATGGATTTGCTGTTAAAGGTGATTACTCTATCGAAGCCGTTGAGTATGCAGGTACCAAGGCCTTGAAGGATCACATCGACTGGTTCGCTCGTTTCTCCAAATAGATTTGACATTTCTTACAAACTGTTTACTAAATATATATTCATTCATTCATTTAGTCATCCCATTCATGCATATGCATGTGTGTAATCATAGCTATAATGTTCCACTTTAAGAAAACGCGTATAGACAAATATTTAAGGCAAATTCTGTCTTTACAAGCCTCATCATTATTGTGTTATACTGGGTCTAATCACATCAACTCAGTCCAATCATTGACGACAAAATGCCATTCTTCAGCATTCAAATCATTCTTGTCGTTGCTCTTGTCGACTTGATTTAACTTCTTACCCATTTGTTGCAACATCTCATATGACGGATGAGACTTTTTTTTCATCGATACACTATGACCACACGCTAGCATGGATAACACATCAGTTTCGCTATCACCAAAATAAGTAGTCCTGCCTAAGGATTCAAATTTTTTAATCAACAATTCTGTCACTATCAACTTATCATAACCTGTTCTTAAACCATTGTCAATGTCACTTGTAGTTATCGGATAAGTGATCGGTGATGCAACTTCACCGGTACAAATTCCTTGAGAATCGAATTGATAATCATTTGTTATCAAATATATGTTCTTATTATCAATATTGTAACCGTGGGACTCCATAAAATTTTTCAACATAAGATATGACCAATTCACACTAAGAATTACAACGGGCACTTTACGTTGAAGAACTCTTTGTAAAAATGGGAAAAACCCACGTTTGGCTTCAATTCCCCTAGCCAGTTTTTGAAAATCCTCCTTTGTCAAATTTTGGAATAACTTTGTAGTCACAGTTTCATTGACACTTGATAATTCCACTTTTTTGATCAATTGCTGATACTTGATCTCAGACGTAACATCATTGAACCTCGCTGCAACTAAATCATCATTCAGCATTTGAAACTTCTTTAACGCTTCCATATATACATCACTGTAATGTGACATTTTGATGGGGAAATCAGGTTTGGCAATGTACGCAGCTTTAATGACGAGACCCAATGTGTCCAGCTTTGTAATGGTCTCATCGAAATCAGCTATGAGCAATTTACTTTCAGATATCAAATCTGGTAGTTGTATTGAAGATGATGGAGATGAGCTGCTAGACATGATCAATTTGATGATGAAAAGTGTCAAGATACAAGCAAGTACCCTCTGTATTGTTATTTTGAAAAATAACGTTGGCATATGAGTTTGGCTATAGCAATGAGTTATCTGATGTTTTCCTTCAAAATTTTTTTTTTGCTCTCTCTGTTTTTGTAGGATATGTCACTTTGTCATCTATGGAATCATATGGGGTCCCCGTTAACAAAAGCAGTATGTCTATTTTCAAGATTCATGGATCGCAATTTTCTCAAGGGCCTCCTCAAGTGCTAATAGTTGTCAAGTTTCTAAGTTTTTTTATTTTCTCTGCATTTGATAAATATTTTTATCGCTGTGCGTAACATAAATTAGAAAGGCACATTTGAGAACAAGCTGTTTCAAGTAGTTACGATTCAATGACTATTTTTACTATCACGAAAGGTACGATATTGTAGTAAGTAATAAAACGGGTAGGCTTGTTCAAAAATTATAGCAACATTGAACTTGCATGCACAGAAGAATTGTTTCGAATTTCTCCACACCTTTCAGTCTGCGATTGTTCATAATCATCATCCAGTTTACCCATGTTTTGTTCTTGATTCAAATGGAAATTTCACTTGACCTTATACTTCTACCTCATTCCGTCTGCATTTTTACTCAAGATTGCAGACCTGCGACATGTAGTCCAGATAGCTGATGTTCACACAAGAACAATATGATTTATATAACCAAAAGCTCAATTCAATAACAAATACAGCGAATTTAGACTTCGCGCCAACAAAGATCATAACAATGCTGGAAGAATTTCAAAAAATTGCCATGTCCAACCAATTACACTCAACTTTTTGCAGGAATATATATTCGCGATCATCTTTGAATCGTTTTCGCAACATATGTCCATAGGGGCTAATTGTTAACTGTGCAATCACGTTATAATAGATCAACAATACATATCAACAAAAGATGTCGCAGTTAATTACGAGAACAAAGATATTTAAGATTGGAAATAGTGAGTAATTATCGTAGAGCAAAATGAAAGTCTCTGAAGAGGGAAGTAAATTTGTTATAAACAAAAATCAATTCACTCTAAAAATGTGGTTTGAGTCAAACGAGATAATGATACTTCTCAATTGAACCAATGATGTGATTGAGTTACGGAATAAACTTTTATGATAAAGATGCCGTTTCGTAGATGTCATTTACTTTTCAATTTAGATTCACTTAGTAAGTGAAATGGGTGAATCATTTTGCAAATTATTCAAATTTCAGTAGCTGATAGATATTGAAAGAATTACATATTTATAAGCATAGTTTATGTCATTATTATTCCCCGATTCTCAAGACATTTGATATTATTCGATGTAGATTAGTTAAACGAGATTTCTCTAAACGGACTTGAAGTCAATTTGATAAAATGCACGGTATATATCTATGCATATGAGCAGGAGAATTCAATTAGTACTATTTTTTGTTAATAGTGTGCGCGCTTTCCCCCACGCGGGCGCGTCGCTAAAAGGGGAGCACCACGCGTTTATTTATTTTTTTCCAATTCTTTATCATTTCAGAAATATTTTGAAGCTAGAAGGGTTCATCTGTGAAGAACGGCGTCAAGGAGATCAATAATAAAAACAAATTCACCATTTGAACTATGAATGATTGGCATTCACAAGGAGAGTAAAACAGTTTGTTGTCCAAAGGTTATTCGTTCTACCAATTTTCTGTGTGGTGATTGATACATACAATAAACCAACCATATGTATTTATAAAATAGTACAGCCTCAATGATATAACAGCATAAGAGAACCACGAACCCAAATTCGTTAGAAAGCCTATTAAAATTGGCGAATGCGCATATTGAAGGGCGCTGTGTATTGTTGTGTTTTGGTACAAGGTGGATTTTATTGTTGTTATTGTTTCAAAAACACGCGAACCTCTAAATGGTCGAGAATTGATCCCTTTCACACACAAAAAAAAAAAAAAAAAAAGTTTTTTTTATGACCTCCTTCCTACCTCTCATTTGAGCCGCCGATCGCGTGTTTGTGTGTCGTGAGAGTGAGTGAACTAAGTAACACACATGGTGTTATTCTGATATATGTAAAGAGAATGTAGTGAGTCAAGTGAGTGGTGTGCTTGTTATCTTTTATGTTTATTTCACTTGGTTTGGCTCGATAGATAGATAGATAGATATGGGCTTGATTCAAATTAAATATTGTGTGAGATAAACAAACAAACGCGAAAATGCGCGCGCCAAAGTAAAATTGTGTAAGTAAGGGGAGAGAGAGTAAGAGAGAGAGAAAAAGATTTAATTTTCTCTTTAATGGAAAATTCTGAAAAGGGAAATATCTTCAATTAAATTTCTAGGAGGTTAAGTATGCGGATCAACACCATTTAATTTAATTTGATTAAGGAGTATCTGCTAAATTTCGCACATGTAAATATGGTGCATGGATTTCTTCCATCAGACACATATTTATATATATATATACTCACTTTAATCTCTTTTCAAGTCACTTTTCATCATCCACTCATTACATCAAGTCAATAGTCATTCCTTTACACTTGGTCACTTCAAAATAACAACATCAGACATGTCAGATTCACAAGCTTTAGCCATTTTAATGAAGGCCCCGGTCTCACAAGATATGATCCATCATCTTGTTGTTGCAACATTACAAGTTTTACCATGTGCCCAAGACAAATACCCTTCTCCACCACACTCCCCCGTTAAAGGCGGTAGTAGACAATTACCTTCATTAATGACTTTCATTACCAAATTGGTCAGATACACAAATGTTTACACTGGAACGTTGATGTCCACATTAGTCTATTTGAACAGGTTGAGATCCAAATTACCAAAAGATGCCCAGGGCTTGTCATGTACGAGACATCGTATCTTCTTAGCATGTTTGATTTTGTCCTCCAAATACCACAATGATTCTTCACCAAAGAATAAGCATTGGGCAAAATATACAGAGTCATTATTTGATAAACATGACGTGAACTTGATGGAAAGACAATTGTTGTTTCTCTTAGATTGGGATTTGAGGATCAGTGAAGAGGAATTATGTCAATCATTACAAAAATTCCTCACCCCAATCAAGCTGGATTTGAAGAAACTGATCAAGATACGTCGTTCTTTACAAAAACAACAACAAAGACAACTTTTACAATCACAACAACAACAATACTACAAACAGAGACTCATGTCCTCATCATCTTCATCAAGCATCAACAGCATATCTTCGTCATCACCATCAACATCATCATCCTCACCAACTAATTCACCATCTCGTCCTCTTAGCTCATTGGAATCATTACACTCTAGAGCAAGCTCTACTTGTTCGGTAAGAACTTTGAACTCTGATAGCGAAGACACCATGATATCTAGATTAACAATTCAACAACAACAACAACAACAACAGCAGCAACAGCTACAACAACAACAACAACAACAGTTGATGTCGATACCGACAATGGATTTGCTGGATTCGAAGAGTGCAGCATTGAATGAAGAAAGAGAGTTACTGGATTTATTAAGACAGTACGAGTTGAGGTGTTGAAGATCATACAGAACTGATGATTCATTTCAATCTTCTGTTTGTTAGGCAGGCATATATTTATTTTTTTTGACATTCGTTTTGCACATTGATATATCTGTTGATTTATTGATATATCTAGGAGAAGGAAGGGGGAAGGTTTTTTTGTTGAAAAAATATTCTGGTTTTTGGTTTTTTGGTCATTTGAGATTTCTTTTTGAAATTCACTTGTTCTTGACCAGGCGGTTACTATTATTATTAGAGGAACAACTACGTGTTTTGATTTAAAGCTTTTTATTTTTGTGTTTTTTTTTTCACTTCTTTTATCAATTATACCTATATGAACGATTCTGATTCATGGACAATTTTACATTTGTGATACCCTTTTCGAAATTAAAAAATATCAAGTAGTCAAAGTCTTCATCGCGTACTAATTTTATCAATAGCAATTAAGCTTAACAGCACATGTCGCAAAATGTTAGCTGACGTAAGCTTGTATGGAACAATCGCTTGGGAGTCACTCACTTCCCTTGTTTCTTTTCAACCACAAATAATTTTAAGATAAATATCTAATTTCAGACAGTGGTTTCCAAAATACAAAGACTATGTATTCAACTTAGCCAGTTCCGTTTCATTTTAGACCATCAGTCAAATTTTGCGATGGAAAATTGGATAGATTGCATCAATCGCTCAAAAAAACACCCCTGCCTCTCCTGTAGAAGTCATTTTTGACATCAAGATGGATTTTCTTCTGGGGTTTCTAGAAAGCTTCACTAAAGTTAAGAATGGTTCCTTTCGATGTGTTCAAAACTGGAGTGTCGTATTATCTTTTGCACTGAGTCTTGGTGAGGAATTTCTTTTCGACTAAACAAATTTTGAGGATAATACAAAGGGTTACTTCGGTGACTCATTTTCCGTGGCCATTCATCATAAGTTTAATTATCAACTTATGAATCAACTTCGGTATTTGTTTTGATAATATCTATTATTCTGCAGGAATATTTACGCATTTCGATATTTTTTATATCAAAGTCATATGGATATCAAGTAAGTAAATACTTTCAGGGGTATATATCCAAAAAAAGTCCAGTACGCAAAAGTGTATAGCAAAATTTAAAACCTCGTCTCTTAAAAATCGACCGTCTTTTTCACAAAGTGCTTATGAGACTTTTTTCGCGTTGGGATAGCTTGGGAGACTCCTCGTGAGCTTCCTGGACATGGAATGGAATTTTGAGTTATAACCATCGACTCCATATTTGTAAGTATGCGCTGAAATTGTAACCTGCTAAAAGATCTACTCCACTATAGATCGTAGCATTGTATTAACTTTTTTGTTTGTTAAGTAAGCTGTTTAAAAACGATGCGCTCGCAGAAGAAAAAAATTATATCATTTACACCAGTGATTCGAAATACCTCTTTGAACTCCAATGTCGCTACCGTCGACTGCATCATCTCAACAAAGAACCAAGGTCCAACTATCCAAATTCTTCAATTCAATTACAAAATGCCATCAGACTGCTAGAGTTTATGGCGAATGTGTGTTGGCGAAGTATCAAAACATCAATCAAAATGATTGCAGTAAGGAATTTATACTGTATCAGAAATGTGTCGTTTCCAAGTTTGGCAGAGGAGGATGGTGAATGGATTGCAATAGTACACATCGATACATTGATTGCTTTGTGCAGTATGTAATCATAACTTTTAGTAGAAAGATAAGGATGAACTTGGATATGTTACTTTAAGATGCCGATAACAAAACTATTACCCCACATATCATAACTAAGTATTAAGCATTTGCCAAAATAATGATTACATCATGTTTATGTTGAATAGCTATGGGGATATGCTTGAAACAGAATGCTAGTAGAGAGGGTGATGTGGTTCTGTGTATCTGAGCGCTTGATTATGGATGCTGCATCATGAACTGCAGACACGATGATCAGAGTTGCAGTTGCAAACACGGCAATTTAGGTGATTTTTTCGCCTCGATAACTACTTCACTTCTTTACGTATGGACAAGCCCATTAAATAAATCAATTTCAATTTAAAACATCTCTTATAAATCTCACTTTTTCAAACATCCATGCTATACTCCGCCTTCAAATGTTTGAATAGTTTTTTACTCTTCTTTGGACCAAACATCAATTTATTGTATAACTTTGCCAACAATGGAAAGCCATACTTATGACCAAAGTACATTAAAATCAAGTTTGCAATAAATGCAACCAAGATAAAGTTTTTGAATTGCCACGAAACGTCAGTCAATTGCATCAATTTACCCAAGTAAGAGTCCGGAGCTATAAACATGATCAGAGTTGAAACCAATATCGCCAAAACGACATTGACTATGAATGGCTTGTTTCTAAATACCGGTTCTCTGTAAGGTGGTCCCAGTGCTAAAACCATTGCAGTCATAATATATTGGAAATTTGAAAACTCAAATAGCACAGTGTTGTCAGTGGAATCAACAGCGTCATCCCCACCTGGTATTGGTTTAATATACCATGGCTCCTTTTGAGCAATCAACCATATAAGTATCTGGAAAAACAGAAGTAACAGTATGTTACAAATCAAAGGAATCAATATCTTTGGAGATACAAGATTGGCAGTTGGTCTCTTGATGCAAAGCTTTGGGAATGGCTTAGACCATGACATGAAAATGGCAATTGGTAAAATCAAGAAAAGGTCAATGTATAAGAATTGAAAGTCTCCCAAGTTGGAACCACGCTTGTATAACACCGAAATAGAGATAAATTGGATCGCTGAATATAATGACATGTATTGGAAACACGAGAAACTTGTCACCAATGCTCCACGTCCTTCTTTTATGACATCCAAAACACATGAGATCTCAAATACTCTAGACGTGAATGGCGCGGCAACTGAGGCTTCCAGCTCACTCAAACTGATACCAACATCAGCAGCTTTTAAAGCACCACAATCATTTGCACCATCTCCACAGAATCCGGCTGTATAATCCAATTTTTGAAGTTGTTCAACCAACTCGTGTTTCTCGTCAGGAGACATTCGAGCAAAAATGTTGGCCTTCATCAACATCTTGTGAATGGCAAAGTTGAAAGATTCCTCATTAAGAATGAACTTGAAAACATCCCCTGTTACAGCAAGGCAGTATTTTGACATTGAGCTTGATTCCAACGTGATTGGATCAAGTACCAAATTAGGGTTATCAACTTCTTCCCAAACTAATTTGGGTGGCAATTCAATTTGTGAATCTTCATCGATATACTGGTCAACAAAACTTGGGATGTAAACTTGGCTGTCAAATGGAATGAGACTCGATTCTTTTGCAACACTAATGGCTGTTAAAATGTTATCACCGGTGCACATCACAGTACGTATCTGTGCTGCACTCAATTCTTGCAATACCGATTTCGTCTTTGGTTTCAATTTGTTTTCAAAGATAATAAAACCAAGGAATTCCAATTGTGTTTCACATTGTTCCCTTGTCAAATCGTTTATGAATCTCAAATTTTTTTTCGATTTGGGATTGTACTTTGATGAGGGCAATTTCTTACCAGCACAAGCTATTACTCTGTAACCGTTATGCGTATAACTATGTAGCAACTCATGATAGTTCTGTGGGAAACTTTCTGGAAGACAGATCTCTTGCATCACTTCCGGTGCACCTTTGGTGAACACATACACTTCTTCATCTTCAACGTTGGGCCTAACGAGCACTGACATTCTTCTCAATTGAGATATGAAATCAAACTCTTTCAAAACAATCAAAAAATTTTCCTCGCTGTCGTATTCCAACACTGTCTGCTGTGATGGTTTCATTATAGCTGGAGTCACATTATCCGGTAATTTATGACTCTTTTTAAAGTTTGATAAGATTTTCTCATCATTATCATCTTCCAGTTTCCAATTTGTAAATTCAAACATTTTTTGGTCCAACGGATCACCAATATATTCATCATCTATGAATTTCAAGGAATGACAAGTCACCAATGTAGCAAGGAAATTTCTTGCTTTTCTTTGGTACTCACTCAAATCGGGTAGATTCAATTGGCTTCCTTGATATAACTTATTGATATCCGTTGTCAAATCTTGGAAAGAATTCTCATACCTTTTGTCTTTGGATGGAGCACTGAGATGAATCCCCAAGATGTCCAAACCATCCTCTGTTAACGTCCCTGTTTTATCAAAACACATTATATCTATTTTACCACCAACATTGACTCTCGATGGGGATATACAAAAGATCTGTTTTTGGCGTAATCGAGATAGAGCAAAACTTGTTCCAATAGTCAAAGTTGCAGGCAAAGCAGGGGGTACCACAATAGTAACAATATCTAAAGCTCTTAAGATGATAATACTGTAACCCAATCCCAATTTTACAAAATTGATAGCCGAGAAAATAAATCCAAACATGGCGATTAGGGTCATGAATCCAATATATTTAAATGAATCCTCGTAAAATTTGAAACCTGCAGGTTTAGGGAATAACATTGATCTAATCAAAGCACCCTTGGTGGTATTGAAACCGGTCTTCACTGCGATAGCCATTGCAGGTTCGTCATTTGAACTCCTTGCCCTGATAATCTTTGTACCGTTGTACAAAAATGATTTAGCCATAAAGTGAGAAAATTTTGTGCTTCTGAACTCAGAGATCAAATTATCAGCTACACCCTGACTGAGAGTCACTTTAGAAACTGGAACAGACTCACCGGTAAGCATAGACTCATTGACAATGCAATCACCGTTCAACAAAAGTGAGTCGCACGGTATCACACTCAATGAGGGATCACTAACTTCATAGACATCACCTGGTACTAAATCTGCTGATGATATTTCTGTCCAAAAATCATTTCTGAAAACTCTTATATCACATTCAAATTTCGAAATGTTTTTCAATCTGTGCATTGTTTGTTTAGTTTCAATCAAAGTTTGAGCTACTGAAACAACAGAGATTATGAAAATGCATCCGGCATAGTAGTAATAATCATCACAAAGCCATAAAAGAATTGAAAATACCTGAAAGATGTAAAATGGGTGTAGAACCTCATCCATCAATAATTGAAAAACAGTTTTCTCCTTGATATCAACTAGATTTTCACCAAAGATCTTTAACCTACTGCGATGCAAATCCTGGCTTAACCCACTTTTAGCCTTCGAAAGGTCCGACCAAGATTCATCACACCAATTGAAATTAGTTTTGAACATATCCTCCACAGGTGAATAGTATAATTCGATATACCTGTACTGGAATGAGATCAAAATAGGTACCACCGGGTCCACTTGACTGAGATCTATACTGCTGTCCTTAAGACCGCCATCTCCCTCTTGTTCTACTTCTGCATCATCTTTCAAGTTTTGAGACAATGATAAGTAAGAGGACAATCTCTTATTATACCATTTTCTCTGGATATTGATGATGGACAATTCTCCAAATTCTGTCTCTATAACAACCCAATTTGCCTTCCCTAAAGCTGTTGGATTACCCATACAACTGATCCTGTACTTCGGATACCATCTAAAAAACAAATAGAGCAAACCGAATGAAGAAACACAAAGCAAATAATAAATAGCAATTTTCCAAAGGCAATCTTTATAACCAGCTAACCCAACCACCAAATCTTCCTCTGCAATGTAAAATCTTTGTGAATGCAACGTTGCAGGAAACTCTTTGAAATAATAATCATGATTCAAAGTATCGGCTCTATTTTTGTTTTTGTATCGTTTGTGCTTCTTGTCATATTTATCAACTGTTGAGTCCACATCATCATTTCCATCATTGTCATCACTATCATCGCCTTCATCATCATCGGCCAATAATGGAGATTCCAGAGACATATTCGAAGATGAGTAAGCACGACGTCTTATGGGAGAACTTTCATGGCTTCCATAATCTTGTAATTTATTAACTCTCTTATCAAACAGTGAAGAAGTGATCGAACTGGAACGAGACCTTACGCTTGCCAGTCTGGAGTTTTGAGAAACAACATTTTCATCGTAATCATATGTATTCCAATTGGTATCATAGTCTATTGGTTCCAGTGGATTGTCACTTTCCAATGTAGAGGTACCTTGAGCATTTTCAATTTCATCAGAAGTGAAAAATTTGAAGTTTGAACGTTCATGCAAATCAACAGATGATGTGTTAGAAGTCACTGGTTGCAATTGTAAGATCTCCTCACTGACATCATTCAATGAGATGGACGGTAATCTTCCACGTAATTCCTCGTCTATATATGATGAGTGACTCAATCTTGGTGATCTTGTTCTATGATATGTATGGTGGAAACTTGAGATTGATGATGGAATCACCTCCGACGCAGCACCCGAGTACATTTCATGATCATTTTCATCTATATGGCTAGTTCCGTTTGTGAAGTTTGAGACATTTGAAGAGACTGAGTCCCTATGCCTTGATGAAGACCGCCTTTCTGAGGTGTTGTTGGTAATCTGAGAGGCTGGCGTCATAGCATATTTTCACAAACTTAGTATTAGGCGATTAGTGATTTTGCTCTTTTAATTTAATTTCACAGTTTTTTTTCTCTCTTTTAGAAGAGAAAATATCATTCATATCATTACCATTCAAATACAATAGATTTTACGATATCGATGATTTTAGTCAAATTATAAGTCCCTTTAGCTATACATTAACATATTAAAGTATCATCTTTAATTTTTGAGTTTCTTTAATTCTCGAATGCCTTTTTAATCAACCTGTTGATTTGTTCAATCTTGATTGTTTCTGTGTTGATATTGACAGTTTTTTCTTCTTCGGTATCGTTACCTTTTATAACCACTTTATTGTCCTTTATTGTCCATTTGGAATCTTCGACAAACTTCACCAATTCAGACTCAGTGTCAAAATTCAATGTTTTTTGTAAAAACTCAAAGCTGATTGATTTATATGTAATTGATATCAACGAGGCTATTGATCTTTGAAACTCAAACTTCAAGTTTGCAATTGAATTGAAATGTTTGGCAATGATTTCCTCTTGTAAATACTTGTCTTCATTGAACAGCTTCCAAAATTCACTGAATTTGGCGGTGCTCAATATCTGATAAAGTTGAATTAATTTTTGAACTTTTTCATTTAATGAATTCACAAAAGGTGCTTTTTCATTAATTATTGTATATGATGGTAACAAGTTCAAACACAATTGGAAATCGGCATAGTTGAAATTGATGAGTGCTTTCAACAATATCTGTACAGTGTGATTTTCTGTTTCATTAAATGAGTCCAACTCTGTATTGGCTAATTCGTATAATTTGAGTAAAGCCAAATTACTGCTCAAGTCTTGAAAGTTCAGTGTGATTTGAAGTTGTAAATAGTCTTGTAACTCTTTTATTACTGAGGCATCGTATCTTTTTAAAGTGTTTAAAATATCACTAACAGAAGCTGGACGCTGTTGTGGGACTAAAATCAAAGTATTCTCCATCTCGTTGTGAGTAAATTACTTGTAAAGTGATCTGTATATCTCAAATGGATATATATTTAATCTTCCAAAGAACAAAATTCTGAAAAATTTAAAAATTTTTTTATTTTTTCTTCAACTGGAAGTTTTAGGACAAATACACACTACTCCTTAATTAACGTGTTTATTATTTGTAAATTTATAATAATAATAAATTTTAATGTAAACAACTCTTATTATCATAATATATAACACCAACCAATTCATTCACACCAAATATAATGAGTGAAGTAGACGACTACTCCTCGTTGCCCTTAGAAGAACGGGCTGTTCATAAAGTAGGTTTAATACCGCGTTGTCATGTTTCAACAATGGCTTATAAAGTTACTAACATGTGTATGTGAACTACGCAGATTTGGAAAGTCAGACTTGCCGCTTATGGAGAATTGACCGATATTTTTTCCAAGTCTTCAAATGAAGATGATCCATGCTTTCTGCAATATGCCCAGCCAGACTTGTTCAAGAAAATTGTCACAGATAGTAATGTGGTGGCTCAAGAAGCTGGTATCAATTGTTTGTGTAGCATCTTAGAGTTTGGTGGTGATAAAGCGAATATAAAATTGAGAAATGTGATAACACCAATGTGTGAAAAGACCCTCATTAGCTCCAGAACAGGTACTAGGCAAAAGGCAACAGAGCTGCTCATGCTTTTCATCGAGTATAACGCGCCTGAACTAATTGTTGATCAATTATTGCCCTTTTTGAGCCACAAAATACCAAAAGTTGTTGCAGCAGCGACCAACACATTGACCGAGATTTTGTCCCAATTCGGTTGTAAGACTTGTTCTCCAAAGGAGATCATTCCCTTGATACCAAAGCTTTTCGCTCATGCTGACAAGAATGTACGTCTGGAGGCTACAAGCTTAAGTGTGGAAATATACAAATGGTTAGGACCCAGTCTTGAGCAAATGATATTTTCAGACTTGAAACCTGTGCAGCAAAAAGATTTAAAAACAGCATTTGATAAAATTCAAGATAAACCGGTTCAAAAAAGGCTTTTACAATCGCAAAAAGAACAGCAAGCGGCTGAGATAAATCATAATGATGAAGATGGGGATGTTGATATGGAAGACGATAATCCTATCAAAGTCACTTCCTCTGAGGAGTCAGCTTTGGTAGACCCATATGATATGGCTGATCCTGTTGATGTCTTGGCTGCAATGCCAAACGATTTCTACACCAGAGTCGGGGCTGTCAAATGGTTGGAGAGGAAAGAGGTTTTGGAACAGTTGTACAAAGTGCTAAACGTACTCAAGATTGAAGATCAAAACTTTAATGATTTAATAAGATGCTTGAGCAAAACCGTTGGGAAGGATGCCAATATTCAAGTGGTAACAGTTGCCGCTAATTGCATAGAATCACTTGCCAGAGGGTTGAGAAATGTCTTTGAGAAGTACGTTTCGATTTGTTTACCTGCGCTACTAGATAGAACAAAGGAGAAAAAACAATCAGTAGCTGATGCTATATCATCGGCATTGGATGCGGTATTTGCTACCACTTCTTTTGCTCATGTGAATGAAGATATCGCAAAATATTTAACACACAAGACTCCGCAGGTTAAAATTGCCACTGCTTTGTTTTTGCAACGGTGTTTGCAAACCACTAAAGTGGCACCTACAAAGCAAGAGTATGAGGTTTTCCTTCCTTCAACAGTGAAGTTGTTGTCTGATTCTCAAGAACCTGTCAGGTCTGCAGCTTCACATGCTATAGGAACATTGATGAAAATAACCGGCGAAAGAGAATTAAATGGTTACTTTGATAAAATTGATGAAAATCGAATGTCTAAAGTGAAAGAGTATTACGAAAATGCAGTGATTTCTATAGTTGCCCAACTGAAACCCAAATCTAAGGTGGTGATGATGAGTAAACCGTCAGCAACTACTGCTGGCAAGACTACTCGAACATCGATTTCATCAAGCAGATTAGGTCAAATTACAAAAAATTCTCTCCCTAACTCTGGTTCCAAAAAGCCTTTAACTTTGAAAAAACCTACCTTGACTTCAAGAGATGGGGATGTCATAATGAAATCAGACGATGAAACATCTAGATCATATCAAAATAAATTGAAACCAAATTCTATACCCACCAAAAGAGTTGCCACTTCACCTTTGAAATTGGAGCACAGTAGATCGACACTGAGTCGGTTGAATAATGTTGGAAGATCTTTAACATCAACAACATTGAATAGCTCCAATTCACCGCCATTGATACAGCGAGAACTACCTTCAATAGAGAAAGAAGAGCTCGAGGCTTTACGCATTGAGAAACTGAGTTGGCTGAAAGAGAAAGAACATTTCCAATGGAAGATCAATGATAATACAACAAGAGAGGAGCGATTGCTAGAAGAAATTAGTGACTTGCGTGCCAAGGTGAGTGGCCTTATGGAAGAACACACAATGGATGTCATCAAGATCAAATCAAAGGATACGCAATTATCCAGATTGGAGACTGATTTGCAAAATGCAAGACAGAGAATTCAATCATTAGAATCTACAAACATTGTCAGGGATTTCATCCCTGAGAGGACTTCTCCTATGAAAAGTAAATATATATCACCTTTTGAAGATTCAACTCCTGGTTCTGATTTGAGTTCGAAAGTGAAAAGATTATCGATTGACAACAAGGATAAAGAGAATGATTCTCCGCAATTGGATTTTACAAGGAGCAAGATCGAAGTGGAGTTGGATAACAATGATGATAGTTGGAGAAGAGCAGCTGAAGTGACGTCTCAATTGAAGGCTAGAATTGAGAAGATGAAAGCGAGGTCGAGAAGTAATGTGTCCAGTTTTGGAGGAGCAAAATGAAAGAGAAGATTATATATATATATATATATATATATATATGTGTATTTTTAGTTATGAATGTATATTATTAGACTTTGTGCTCATCTTCATTATAAATAAATCTTTCATCTTGACTTTGTCTTAAATATATAAATCACGGGGAAAAAGCCCAAAAGATTGTTTTAGTCGTTCAACAAACGAAAAATCCGAAAAAATTACAAAAAATTAAACGTTTGTTTTCAATATTGAGTCAAATCTATTCAATTCACGCATAGAAGGAGTCATATTTGGAAAATAATAATCATTTGAAAAGAGAGCCATGTCTTCAGCCTCCAAATTGAGAATACTCGTGCCTGTCAAGAGAGTCGTTGATGCGGCTCTCAAGCCAAGAATCAACAAGACCAACACAGGAATTGACACCAAGGGTATCAAGTTCAGTATGAACCCATTCGATGATATCGCTGTAGAAGAAGCTGTCAAGATGAGAGATGCACATAAGCAACTCGTTGATCTGATCCATGCTGTCTCAATAGGTTCATCGAAGCTGCAAGATATTTTGAGAACTGCGTTGGCTAAAGGTGTTGATACATCAACGTTGATTGAAATCAAGGAAGATGAGGAAGTTGAACCATTACAAGTTTCCAAAATTTTACAAAAAATAGTGGAGTTGGAGAATTCAAATTTGGTTATTATGGGTAAACAAGCAATTGATGATGATTCGAATCAAACAGGACAGATGTTGCTGGCACTTTTGAACTGGCCACAACTGACAAATGCATCTAAAGTTGAAATTCTTGAAGATGGAGAATCAATTAGAGTTACAAGAGAGATTGATGGAGGTGAACAAGTGATCAAGCTGAAGTTACCAATGATCATAACTACAGACTTGAGATTGAACGAGCCAAAATTTGTCACGTTGCCAAAGATGATGAAGGCCAAGAAGAAACCGCTTAAGACAATGAAATTGGCAGACTTGGGAATGGAGTTGGAAAAAAGATTAGAAGTGTTGAAAGTTGAAGAGCCTCCTGTAAGAAAAGCTGGTATTAAGGTTGCTACTGTTGATGAATTGATTAGCAAATTGAAGGATTTGAAGGCAATTTGAATATAATATTATTTTTAAAAATTTCAAAAGCTTTTCCTTTATTTCTCTTGTAGGCAATTAATTAACACTTTGACACAAGTTGGCTTTGATAAGGCCTGGTTTTTTTAAATTTGGTTTTGCAGTGAAATGTATCATCTCGTTTTCTCTCGACGATATCAGCCGGCATCTCGAAGAAAGAAAAAAAAAAACAAAGGTTTTATATATTGTCAAACTTCAACAAAACACCATCATGTCTATATCCACAACTGTCTCCAAGTCAATTGAGTTCCTTCAGCCCATTATAGATTCTCATTTCGACGCCTCCATCTCTAAGGAGCCACCACCGCTTATCATTGGCATCAGTGGGCCACAAGGTTCAGGTAAATCATACTTGTCGGCGCATCTTTCAGCTCAAATTTCTTCATTATACCCCACATTGACCACCATTGATGTCTCCATCGATGATTTTTATCTCACATACACAGACCAACAACAATTAAAATCACACAATCTGGACAATTGGATTCTATCTGGTAGAGGTCCACCTGGCACCCATGATTTACCCTTATTGAGAAATTTTGTAAGTGATGTTAAAGATGGTAAGATTTGCCAAAGCATCCCACGTTATGACAAGAGCGCTCATAATGGGAAGGGTGACAGGTTTCCTATAGAGCATTGGACAAGAGTTAATGGTAAAATCGATATCTTGATCATTGAAGGTTGGTTCAATGGGTATAAATCTTTATCACAAGAGCTGTTGAATGTTAAATGGGAATCAAAGGCATCGAAATTTGAAGATAAACCAATAACAAAATCAAATATCAACTTTGTAAACAATCTGTTATCTTATTACGAGCCTATATGGGATTGCTTTGATTATTTTATATATCTATCCACATCAGATTTACAGAATGTTTACCATTGGCGAATCGGTCAGGAACGTGATTTGAAGTTGAAAACAGGCGGTGTAGGCATGTCCGATGACGAAGTGATCAAATTTGTGGACAGGTACATGCCTTGCTATGAACTTTATTATGATATTTTGACACAAAAAGGTTGCATTTTGAAAGAGCAATGCAATTTAAAATTGGAGATAGATTTGGAAAGATCTCTTGTTGATGTAAAGAAATTATAGAGATTAAAATTATTGAATTGAAGCTGAAGATGAAATAATCCTACATGATCAGGAACATGATTTGAAGTTAAAAGCAAATGGTTCAGGCATGTCCGATAACGAATTGGTCAAATTTGTGAAACGGTACATGCCCTATTATGAACTCTATTATGACATCTTGCCACAAAGAGGATGCGATCTTCAAAAGCAATTTGAAATTGGAGATAGAAAACATCAAAATAAGAGAAAATGAAACTTTCAACTTCATGATTGATTCATGGTACAATTTTTACTTCATCCAGGAGTTATATCCGCCGTGGGGTGGGGTTTGTGTTTGATAAAGGATCTGTTGTTGATGATTCAACGAAAAAAAAAACTGTTTGAGAAAATGAAACTGTTGGCTTAATGATTGATTAACAGTTCAATTTTATACTCCATCATGAGTTCATTTCTGACATTGGTTGAGAAAAATCAGATTCTACATTTGTGTAGCTAGCCACAGCCTTGCAGTAGATTTTAGTTTGTGTTTTTTTTTTTCTAAAAATGATGCAAATGCATGCATCATCATCCATGATGTCCTCACATGTCACAATTTTTTTCAAATATATAGGCCATTTTTGCACGAGTGAAATCAATTTTGTAATTGAAATCATCAACCATTCATTACCCACTTCGAAGAATTTTGAACGGCTTTGATGCTCTTACTTTTGTTGGCGATTTGTGATTTTTTTTTATTGCTGTTTTGACGAAATATTATCATTATAGTTTATAGCATTAGATGACTTAAATAAAACAAACAAAAAATTCAAAAGCAAATAGTGGGCAGTGTACATAGGTATAAAAAATAGTAACAATACATGGTGTCATGTTGATTATATCAAATCAAATGAACTTTTTTTTTGTGTCAGTAGAAGTGAAAATTGATTAAAAAAGATGCATGGGACAACAACATTTCGTTTTCGTTGTCTCTTGGACATAATTTTTTTAGAAAATCGGATAAAATCACAGGGCAGCATCGTCAAATGAGATCGAGGGTACCATCTTCAAGTGTTAAAATAATCAAAGTTCTCCACCCAGTGACACTGTGCTGGTACTGACAGGCTGTGGTGTCTCCTGCACAGAAGACGTCACCGTTGGCTCATTCAGCAATGTCACTGACGATGCACCAACTAGATGTGACTCTGGTTGTTCATTCAAAGATGCAGCAGCACCATTAACAATGGTTTCAGTATCTGGAGATTCTGCTGGACTTGTAATCAGTTTTGCGTTTGATTCATCAATTTTTGGCACATCATCAGTTGTAGCAAATGGAGGAGCAATGGACTTGGACGTTGTTTCATCCGAATCTCCCATAACAATATCTGATTGTATAAGTTGTTCATTGGTTGTAGTAGTATCATTGTCAGTCGAGGCCGCTGCTGATGCTGCGGCTGCTGCTTCTACAATCGGACTCTCTGACTCTGTGGCGTTGTTATCGTCCTGCAAAGCTACTTCTGTCGCATCAGGCTCTGTGGTAACAGGATTCGAATTGGTGGCCAAGTCTTCTATTGCTGCATCAGGCTCTGCAGTAATAGGATTCGAGTTTGTGGCTAGCGAATCTTGTTGTGCCGCATCACCGTTGGAACCAATACTACCGCCAACAGGTGTTCCAATAGCTGTAGTAGTGTTCATCTCTGTTAGAAAATTCTTCAAACCATATTTGGTATCAAATTCATTGAAATCAATATCATCTTCAACCCCTGTCAACTCCTTATATTTTTCAAGCGCAATCTCTTCCAAAGTAATTGCATCATTAAAAATCAATGAACCTTCTTGATTATAAGTCTTAGCATTCACAAACATTAAATGGATATCTTCCATGAGCTCAGTCAAATTGTTATAGACAAGTTTTGATACCCTTTTATGGATAACATCAAACGCAATTGGATATTTGATCAATTGATAATAATCAGGGTATAACCTCCTCGCTGGCTTCGTCAGAAATATGTCACTCAATCTACGTCCAGAGATCTCATAATCATGAATGGAATCATATATCATTGTCAGCTTTGATTGCAAGTCATTGCGTTCTTCCAAACTCAACAAATTAGCAGTTGATGCCACTCTTGATATTGGTGTGGCACTCTTAGTCCTGCCACGCCCAACACCTGATGTTACTCCACGTTTAGCTGTCTTCACTGCACGCTTACCACCGGTCCTGGACCTCTTCTGAGGTTCTTCATCATCTACTACAAATTTCTCGTCATTCTCAACAGTTGTTGCCTCATCAGCATTATTACCGTTTCTTTGATGACTATCAACGTTTTCATCATCATTGTTGGTCAACAGCCGACGATGTCTCTTACCACTATCTCCCGATGTACTACCAGCTAACTGTGTTTTTCTCTTACGTCCACGTCTTGGCTTGGTGATTTCTTCGTCATTTGAATCATTTTCGGCACCACTATCATCTTCCCCAGAATCAGATGACAGTTGTATTTGCTTCAACCATTCCAGTTCACTCATCAGTTCATCGTATATCGTGGTCTTATGCTCTCTTGCACCTCTACCGTAAACGTTCGTATCAACATCTTCCAGGAAAGCAACAGCTGGATCTTGATTATAAATATCTGGTAATTCAGCATCGGAATACAATCTGTTTTTGCCATAAGGTGTATTTTGTCTTTCAGCATCAACTTTGTCGAAAACAACCAACTCATTGGCACTTCTTGCCAACACTTCATTCAACTCATGTTCATTCATTTCGTCATCATTGTTATTCTTATTCTCTTCAGCTTCAAGCAATGCTCTCAACAACAGTTCCTGTTCTTCTGCAGTTGACTTGTTATCAAACTTACCAGCTTGAATGACTTTCCCATCAATATCCAATTTTTGATGAGCTCTTTCCAAAATCATCTCTTCGATTGAGTTTTCAGTAATCAATCTCAAAATGCGTACCTCGTTTTTTTGTCCAATACGATGAGCTCTATCTTGTGCTTGTAAATCCTGATGTGGATTCCAATCTGAATCAAAGATGATGACTGTATCTGCAGTTTGCAAATTCAAACCTAAACCACCGGCTCTTGTAGATAACAAAAAGGCGAAATAATCAGAGTTTTCAGCATTGAATACTCTCAACATTTCCTGTCTGTCATCAGCTTTAGTGGAACCATCTAATCTCAAATATTTCATGTCCATTAACCTTAAAAAATCCTCCATGATATCCATAACTTGCGTCATTTGGAAAAAAATCAAAACTCTATGACCTGTGGCTTTAAACTTAGGTAAAACACGTTCCAACAATTCAAACTTACCACTGACTCTCCAAATGTCCAGATTTGTTTCGTGTTGTGGATTGATCATATTTTCAATTTCCTCAAAAACGAATGGATGATTACAAATCTTACGCAACTGCATCAATTGATTGTTCAAACCCTTGACTCCAACTGCTTTCTTTTCGCCATCACCGATGAATAACTTATTGTACTTCAACATTTGATTGTATAATCTGTCTTGTAATGATGACATTTTGCATCTGACAACGGTTTCCACTTTGTCAGGTAAATCCTTCTCCACATCTTTTTTCAACCTTCTCAACAAAAATGGTCTCAAAACTTTATGCAATCTTCTAATGACCAACAATGTTTCTTCTTCTGACAATTCAATTTTTTCTTGTCCACCTGTATTGGCAAATGGTGTGTTAAACCATTCGTCAAATGATTTCACAGAATTGAAAATTTTTGGAAGTACAAAATTTAAAATAGCCCATAATTCGGGTAAATTGTTTTGCAATGGTGTACCCGTTAAGATCAATCTATAATCTGAATGGTAGTATGAAGTCAATGTGTATGAAAGTTTTGATTGTGCATTTTTCATTCTGTGACCTTCATCGATGATCATATGTACCCATTTGATCTTGGAAAGCAATGGTCTATCCTTAATGATGTATTCAAATGTTGTTAGCAATACTTGAAAGTTTTGAGATTTAATATCTTGTTGCATGGCTTTCCTCACCACTGGAATACCTTTATAAGTGATTTTTTTCAAACTTGGAGCCCATTTTTCAAATTCGAGATTCCAGTTTGTTAAAGTGGAAAGAGGAACAATGACCAAAAAAGGGCCTTGTATCTTTTTCACTTCAACTAAATATGTCAATAATGAAATTGTTTGAATGGTCTTACCCAAACCCATCTCATCAGCCAATATACCGTTAAGATGATTGTTGAATAATGAAACCATCCATTGCAAACCTTTAACTTGATATTCTTTTAAAGTTCCACCAACTAAGATACTTGGCTGTTCAGTGACAGTTTCATTAATACGATGAGCTACAGAATAATAATCAATGTTCTCGTCATCCTCCAGTGCTGGCTCGGCATCTTCTTCTTCTTCTTCAATGTGGCCATTTTGCACAAGTCTTTCCAGTGTATCTTTTTGTTGAGCTTTAACTGCCTGCGCCAATGAGCCCAAAAAAGAGTTAGTTTGTTTCAACAAATGAGTAATTCTAGTGTCTTTAGTTTGATCCAATAATTTGATATAAGCTTCTTCATCATTGGCTCTCAATGCTTGTAAACGTTGTTTGGCATTTCTTTCAATTCTCTTCAGTTCTTCCTTTTCGGTCGCCAAATGGAATGCAGCTACAGACTTGCCCAATTTCAAAAATTTCTCATTGGTGACGGCGTGATTCATCATCCATTTGTTGGAATTTTGTGTTATAATATTCAATTTTTCAATTTTCTTTGTTTGCTCAATCTTAGCAGCCATTTTAACTTGTTGTTCATACAATTGATTGGTGACAAAGACATCATTAGAAGTGATGGCTCTTGTTTTGGCAAGGAAGTTTGGATGGGTATTTGTCAACAAGGAATTTTGATGTCTATGAACACTTATGATATGACCTCTTATAGCTTTTTGTAATGGCAATAATTTTAATGCTTGGTAGTCAATCATATCTTCAATGTCAAAATCTTTTGTTTGCAGTAAATTCTCCAAGGTGTAATCCAATTCCAAGTTTTTGATCAATTTTTCAATTTTGACAGCTGAATCTATATCAAAAGGTTGAGGAAACAATCCTGGGAGTATGATTCTCGAGTTAGCGCTGTTGACCAAGTCAAAAGATACATTTTTAGGAGGTGTTGGTACACTGAATGATTCCACTTGAATGGTGGGGTCTTCAACGTGTATCACTGACTTTATTGTGTTGAAATGTTGGCTAACATGATTAAGCTTTATTGGCGGCTGTGGTTGTCTTTGTGGAGGTGGTCTTGGTACCAGTGGAGGAATTGGGACAGTATGAAGAGCCTGCATTGGTTGCAATTGTGGCATTTGTTGTTGTTGTTGTTGTTGTTGTTGTTGTTGTTGTTGTTGTTGTTGTTGTTGTTGTTGTGAAATAGGAGGAGGGCGGCTGATGGGATTGGAGTTTGGAAGTTGCTTTGTTTGTTTGGGCAGGCTATTCTTTCTCTTCTGATAAGTTCTCTTTGGAGGCAGCTGGGGCAGTTGATGGATAGGCGGTTGTTGTTGGTGCTGCTGCTGTGGAGGCGGCTGTTGTTGTTGCTGTTGTTGATGAAGCCTTATATTGGAATTGGTTGCCAACATTTGGATAATCTCTACGGGAATCTGTTGATTATTGATGAGACATTTGAATGCGGTTATTTGAGCTTTTAAAAGCATTGACTCCATGTCAGAAAACACACTTGACGGTTGCTGTGGTCTTGCATTGGTATTATTATTGTTATTATTATTGATTGCACTGGCGTTTCCATTACCATTACTCTGTACCTGTTGCTGTTGTTGCTGCTGTTGCTGCTGTTGTTGCTGTTGTTGTTGCATTAGATTAGGATTGTTGTTATTAGTTGACACAGGGCTGGGCATCTGTTGTTGTTGTTGTTGTTGTTGTTGTTGTTGTTGTTGTTGTTGTTGTTGTTGTTGTTGTTGTTGTTGTTGTTGTTGTTGTTTGAATCTGGCAGCGGCACGTAAATATTGAGTCAATTGAACATATTCAGGCATTGAGTGAGCATTTTGCCCATACTGTTTTTCCATTTGTTGCCATCGCTATAATGAAGAGGTTAGTAATTGAATAGTTGATAAAGGATATGGATAAATATATGAGAATAATAAAATGATAAGATGTAATGGGATGACATACCTGATATACAGTGGAGACTTCCTCAGCTGAGAAGGAATTCTTACCTTGTGAGGGATTATTATTATTATTGAAGTCCATTATAAGAAATATATAACAAAACGGATGTTGTAAATCCAAGATAAGATAAGGATCTGGCGATGTAACCGATTGAGATGATTAACGCAGCTGTCAAGTGGGTCAGCACTCTAGTCAGTTGTTTTGTACCGAGAAATTTGACAAGCATACACCAAAAGCAAAACCAAAACAAAGGAACTAGAGCAAAATGGATTACACGGATTTTAATTTTTTGGTGGGAAGAAATTTTAAAAGTTTTTTTTTTTTTTTCGGGGGAAGGAGAACGAACGAACTGAAAAGAAAGAAAAAAAAGGCACAAACCAAAAAACAGCAGCGCTCAGCCAGCCTTTTCTATCCTAATTTGCTCCTTCTGTTCAATAGTGCACGCACTGCACCCGGGTAGTGCAACGACTACCATATGTTCATATAGCCATATTTGACAAGAGGAATAGTGGTAAGATACAAAAATCAGACTAAGGAGATATATATCTATGTATATTTATATAAATATCTAGAGTATAATAAATAGATCAAATGAAATGGATAAATGACAAGAGGGACAGATTAATCAATCAATAAATTATTGTCAGGGAAGAGGACATGAAATAAAAAAGGCACAGACAGACCAACAACAACTTCTACTTAGTTGCAAAGAAAAAATAAAACGGTTGTGTCAGCAGTATCCGAGATAGATAGATAGAGAAGAATAGATCAACAAGAGAAAGAAACAGGAGGAATAGGAGGGAAGAACAATACAATAGAAAAAAACCCACTTAATTTCCACAATAGCAATAGAAATTTGCTTGTAATTAAATAGAAAGTAAAATCAACGACCGATCAATAATAATTAATAATAATAATAATAAATGTTATTAATTTGACAACAGGTGTGTGTGTGTATAGCATTGGTATAAGATTTAAATAAATAAAGTAGGCAAGAATAGAGGGAACACGGGAAGTCAAAACAAAATAACAACAACAAAAAAAAAAGAAACGGGCAGCGTAAGAAGAAGAAGAAGAAGAACAAGAAGAAGTGTGAATGTAGAAGAAGAAGAAGAAGATGAGAATTGGTGAATTGAGAGAAAGATGGTAAAGAGTAAAGAGTAAAGAGGAGGAGAAAAAGAAATGAATTTTGATTCTTCTTTTTGTCTCGGTGTGTATTGTTGTTTGTATCATCAACCTTTTATTTTAAATAATATCAAATAAAGTGATTTTTTTGAGAATTCTTTCTTATCCCGATTCTCTTTGAGAGATGATATGATAATCAATAAACAATAATCTCTGTACACATAGTGATTTTTTTTTTTTTTTTTTGGCATCTAAGAGAAAAGAGTATAGCCTGGGATCAAACTTACAATCAAGAGAAGAAGATATATAATTGAACAATAAAGTAATGGATAGATGGATAGATCATTTTCTATTAATAGTTGAGGAGGTTCTTATTGATATTTAATATCACACATACATTTATATACACACACATCTGCATCTGCGTCAATTTGTATTTTTATATCCAATCGTTTCTTTTTTTTTTTTCTTCTTGTGTTGTTCTTCCTTATTGTCCACCAAATCAAATCTCTTTCTTCTTGAAGAGTGATCATCAACTATAAGTTACAACAAAGGATTTAATTATTGTCCAATCTTACAGGTTGTTACTCTACTAAGGTATATATAATCATATTTGTTTCACATTTTTTGGGTTCGTGTGTACAGTGGGATCAAATGATTTAAGATAAATTTTCTTTATATACTGATTGATCCATCTTTCTTGTCCTTGATTTGTTATAGAAATCTTGCTTGGGATCTCTTGGTTGCTGTAAAATGGGTGTGGAAATGTATAAAGCTACTTTTAGCCGACAGACAATACTATTTTAAAAGATCGGGTACATCCCCCGGCCCCGTCTTCTATAAATCATAATTTTCATATACCATACCAACACAATAAAAAACCACACACAATGAATGCTCTTTCTTCTTTTTTTCCCCTCAATCTTAACACGTCATTTCCTTTACAATTCTTTTTTTACTAATAAATAAATAACTGGATCAATTGGATCAATTGAAGTAATAGTTATGTATACTCCACTTGCCCTTCCCACAACATTCAATCACCCTTTTTTTTCTTTCTATTCAGATTTAATAATTAACGAGGTATTGGTAATAAGGAAATGAAACAAAAGAAAAAAACCTGACCGATTGATGATTCACATTATTTATACTACAACTTAACTACGAACATTGTAAAAATTTGTAAAAATATATTCATCCTAAAATTTGGGTTTCATTAAATTATTCAGAGTATGCAGGCAATTGATCTTCAACTCTTTGATCATTGACAAACCCTGTATATACCGTCTCAAACTGCTTGACAAAATCATATATGCCACCATCATTGAATTGTATCACCAAACTATACGCACTCATCTTATTCAATCCAATATCGGGATCACCATTGGTAATTAACAAAATATCAAATCTGTTAGGCCCAACAATTAAAGACTTGATCCAACCACTATCACTACCAGCTAACTTATATGATTTTATTTGGGGCATCAAAACATTCAAAGATTGATAATCTCCCTCAGTAGATATCACCACTATTCTCTTGTTCGTCAAATATAATTTACCTATAGCTTTGATTTCCCTTCTTTTACTTCTTGTTGCTGTCGTTGCTGTTATATCCGAATTTTGAGTTTGCTGTGGCAGCGTCTCAAACAACATAAATGATGTTCGCAGTGTCGGTGTCTCATATTTGATAACTTCATCCGGTAGCAATATGAAGGGGTTCAGTATCATCACTTTATTAATTGACATCTTATATGTACTCTCTGCTGTATTGATATGTCTCAATGTTTGCTTGTATAATGAATGTTATATAAACCAAATATTAATCTTCTTATCAGTAGTAATACCTTTTTTTGCCTCTTTCATTTCAAAGAAAGCAAAAAAATAAAAATTTCTGTCTTTTTTTTTTCGGGGTCCTTTCTCACTCAAGTTATATTTCTAAGATGATGATAGAATCCTAACCTATAAATCTCTATCGCCATATAATTTTGACCCAAGTAACATCACAGCTACGAAAATTCTGGCTTTCAGAATAAAATATTCATCTTCCCCCTATGTTTGGGTATCATATCTCAACAGCATGCCCCTCTCCCTCACTATGAACACTTTCCATTGCAACTCAACTCGGAAATTATTTTGCCTCCCCCCTAACTCTTGTACTCAATCATACATACACCACTGAATATCAAATTCAATCCAAAATAGAAGAGCTGCATGTCTGTGACAACTCCCACCCATAGCGCAGTTGTAATCTTGTAATTAGCACCGCCTCATTTAGTGTGACAACAGCGTTAAAAAAATTAAAAAATAAAAATTAATGTGGTTTCTGGCGCACGCGCATCATTTATATGTTGACAGTTTAGTTTACCATTATCTCTATTCCTTCCTACGTGCAAAGGAGTCTATCGGTTTTACCCAATTACTTACCCACCTCCACATCGCTTACCAAAGACCGGAAAGTTTTACCTGGTAGCCCACGCAAACCAAAACAAACTTAAAACTAACAGTTTGGCCTTTTGTTCATACTTATATGCCCTCTATTGAGGATGCCAGCCATATAAGTGATAAAACTTTCACATGATCAAAAAGGATTATGCGTTTAAGCTCAGAATTGACTCGATCTCTTTTTCAATGATCTTGGGAAACTTTTCGAAAAAAATAGTCAAGGTATTGTTCAGAATACAAGTTCAAATATTGTTTAAGACTACACCCATTTTTTTAGAGACCATTCAAAAATACCCCATAAATTTTTTACCCGATTTTAGTTATTATGATTTTTATACGGTTTTAGTGTGTTTCCTGTCCTGTCATTTTATACGGGCGAGCCATTCGGCTTCAATTCGACGATTACTAAATAGCCAACCGCTGTTAGTGAGTTCTCATCATGAGTTAGAACCCAGTTCCATCGGTCTATAACAGTGTTTTGTCCTGTTTTTATCTTGCCTTTCTCTTTATCTTTCCCACATTTTATTGAACCTTTTTCTTCATTTTTACTAATTTCACTTACGGAATGAGTCTTCTATAAAGAAGACAACTCCCACATCTGATCTACTTACCTTTTGAAAGAATCAGCAAGTTATAGAGCAGAAATGTCAGGGTTACAAATAATACATATTTTACTTATTTAACAAAGTAGATGATGATTCACTATAACAACAATTGCTGTATATCAAATACAATTCCCCTCAATGGTGGTGGCAGGTAAGGTCTTTGGTAAATTCATTTTACAAAAATGTATTTATACATAAAAGTTTCCACTTTGTTTGCAATTGGAACTCATTCTCAACTAGGAAACCAACAATAACAGCTGCTTGTGGTTTTGTATGAATGTGAAATATTCGTTAAGAAATAATCTTGTTTCAAAACGTAATTGCTCGCCTTGAACTGCAAGTCCAATGAGTATTTCATATTTGAGGTAACGCTGGATGCCCTATTCTAAATAAATTTTGTGTCATTTTCAAAAAAATCGTCTAACCTTTCCACTGAAGTATTTGAGGGCACCATGGTACGCTGTAAGGCTTTTGTTAGCAATAGTTGTTTATAAATAAATAAAATTATTGTCGAAGTTTCTCCCGTACCAAACGGTCCATGAATAATGGTGATCGGTGATTTCAAACTGTATACAATAGCATTCTTCTGTGAATAGTTCAAGTTCTTGATAATTTTCAGTTCCGGGTCACATTTCTTCGAACACTCTGATAAAGGTGTAGTGAAGTTAAGATTTCTCAATTAATAGTTGTAATAATTACGATATATTATCTGTTTCGAATTCCCCGAATTTTCCCAAGGTTGAATCCATTTTCTTATAGGTAATTGAGTTGGACAATTTCACCACCTTAACTTTGGTATCACTCGAGAAAAACTTCATCAATTTCTCTTCAACTTTGTTTGCGTTTGAATTGCTGTAATTGGAGTCCTCGTGAAACGCGAGAATAATTTGTTTTGAAGGGATCTTGATGATTGCACCAACGATATTAACTTCGTGTTCCTTGGATGATTCTTGATCCAGCAGTCTCGATGAATTTTTCAACTTTCTTGTAACGTTAACGTTGAAAGTTTTGCTTGAGGGAACCATGTCAATTTTTACAATTTCACCAGTTCTAATCGAGTCAATATTGTATATCAGTTTATTGCCATCATGTATTACACTGGAATATTTCACTAGCTCTATAATTCTATTATCTAAGGTAAGGATCAAGATGGCAAAACCTTTGTTCAGCAAGGCCTTTGGTGGCAATTTTGATAACAAATCCGAAGTTTTTTTGGTATATTCAACATGTTTCTCGTCCAGGTTTGATCTGATAATAGTGTCAGACAACGTTTTGTTTGCCTCTGACATTATGCTCACCATGTATGATCTATGCTTCAGATAATTGGGGCTTTTTTTGTCAATTCACTTTTTATTTTCTGATAAAAATTCAGCCGTAAATTGCTTGACACTTTTTCGCTTATGTTTATCACAGCGCTTATCAATTAAGCTCCTTTTCGGATGATTATTGTGAATCAACATGAGTAAAGGAAGACCAACGAAGATATTAACTGAATTACAAAAGAATTTGAAAAGGAGGTTGGATTATGTCAAGGATGAAAGGACAGACTGGAAACCGCTTCAAAAAAGGATGAACCTCAAGCTTTTCAACGATCCATTAAACAAACGTACTTCCTTTTGGCAAATTCGACCGAAGTTGAGCAACCAAAAATACACTTCAGTTAAAGGGCTCATCGAGGACTTGAGTAGTATTGCCAATAGCGTACTTTCATCAAATAATCCTAGATTGAAGGGTTACAAAGTTGCAGAAGCGTTGTCAAGAACAGCCGCATCATTAGAAGGAGGTGGCAGAAGAACAATGCTGACACAAGTACCTGACGGAGGTGATACACAAAAATTTATCACGGCACTGGAAGCTGCCACCAACAGTCCATCGGACACGATTGTGGAAGGGCTTGGTGAAACTAGTGATCGCGAGCAAGCAAAAGTTGTTGCAGCGATTCAATCAGATAGTATTAGAGCTGCTTTGCAAGGAGCTGAACATGTATCAGACAATAAAATGGAAGCCAATAAAAAACACAGGTTACGCCCTCGAATCAAGATGCAAGCCTTTGATTATGATTACCTCTCTGCTTTCCGTTTTGATTACGATTTGAACTCAATTCGGGACATGACACCATTCAAGGACAGATTAATTGTTAGTCAGAAGTACTTGTTGAAAGTTCCAATGCCGACACCTACTAAGCTAACCGGATTGAAATCTTATTCCAACACCAATCTCAAGTCTAGAGTTGAAGGTGAACCTTCATCAAGAGTGATTATTATTGATAATGTGGTGTATGAGTTTTTCGTCAAGAAATACGCAGATCTATTCAGAGGCAACATAGTGATTACGGAGCAAAATGGTATTCAGCCTCTGGATTTCTTCGAAAAATTTGTCAAGAAGTTTGTGATAAAATATGGAAGATCTTTGGAGAAGGCATATAGAGGTTTTGATGTTGACACCGCTCAATTACCAAAATCTGCAGCAAATGAGAGCCAGATTGAAACCATGCTCGAGAGAAGCTTCTATGATCCGTTGAGAGGAATTTTAGATGACCTGTTAGAATCTCAACAGGAAAGGGTTGCTGAAGTATTGAAACGCTCCGTCGAAAGAGACCACTCGCACCTGATAAAGAGTATTGTCCCCCGTTATAAAAAAATCAACACGACAGTTGATTGTTTTCAACGACAGGTGAAGCTTAAGTTCTTTGGAACCGATAGCTCACCTGACTTTTCCAGTGGCTATTTCGGTAATGCTGGCTGGGGGACAAATAAATATCCTTTGCTAGTATACCCAACAATACTAGGCGAAGTGAAATATGTTAATTTTAACCTTTCGCTTGGTATAGACTTGCTCCAGAGATTGAACAAAGGCGAGAAGGTAACAGAAATGTCAACGGTGAGGGAAGTCGAGAAAACTATCTCAAAGTATGTTACACTTAGTTTGCAAACTGGACTGCAAAAGTTTGTTCTCACAGATTACTTCTGTTTCCTTATGGTTCACTTGAAACCCGCGAGGACTACAAAGCAGAATGTAAACACCATCATTGAAAATGCAACTGGAATTGAGTCGGAATACTTTGTTTGCTATTACGATGATGACTATGTTCGTCTAATGGTTGCAAGCTTCTTAGCAACATCCGCTGAGTCAATCCAGGAGCAAGAGGAGTTCAAAGATTTTGTGTCCACAATTGCGGATGAAAATACGTTGCCAAGAGTAGCCGAACAAGAACTAGAGAGAGAGAGAGAGTTATATAGACATTCTCCAGATGATGTCGTTGCTGATAACGGTAGCTCCGATCATTCAGGACCTCAAGGTTCTCCATATTCCCAAAGTTCAAGACAAGAAATTTACACTAGCGATAGCTTGACACCGGTACAGAAGATGCTACCAACTCCAACTTCACCCAAAGATCTCACCACTGATCAGAAGATGAAGCCGATGAAATTTGACCCAGAGCAATTTCGGCATTGCTACCTTGTGATGCTTGGGAAGATGATCATAAGACATATCTATGTCGATCAGGGTATTGCACAAGTTGTTGTTGTGAAAAGCGGGGAATTCTTAGCCAAGCTATCAAAGAAAAATAAGATCCCTCTCATGGGGTCTGATATCGCTGAGAACGTTTGCTTGAAAGTCTACGACCCGGTGTGGTCAGACTACAAGGAGATGAAGTACGTGTCCGATTATGATGAGGTATTCAAAGTTGGTTTGAGTTACCAAAGAGCAATCGATTTTACAGTAACAGAAGTGAAAGCTTATCTCCAACTCCAAGACCTCTTTGGGAAAACTATACCTCGCATTTATGCCTTTGGTCGTTTGATGGATATTGAGAATCATATCGGAGAACCTTATTATCGATTCCAAGGTGGTTATTTGATGATGGAAGAATTGATCCCATCCTCAAGGAATAACGACGAAGTAATCCCGATTCAAGTTGTTGAGAACGAAGTGATTCCTGCGATCAAGGACCTCCACAAGCGAGGGGTTCTCCACGGGGATATCAGGAGAGAAAATGTGGTATTCACAGATGACGGTGTTAAGATTGTTGATTTCGGGTGCTCCAAACTCTCACCTAGTTTTGATGAAATGGAAGATGAAATCAAATTGCTGTACAATATATATGGGTACTAAATAGGTTTATATTCACCAAATGTAACTCTGAGATTTCTACTCTAGAACTTCTTGATTCTTCCAATAAGCAGTAGATCAAATGTGGGATTTGTCTTCTTTATAGAAAACTCATTCCATAACTGAAACTAGTAAAACCGAAGAAAGAGGGTTGAAGAGAGGTAAACTCATTAAACGCGGTTGATTATTTAGTGATGTTTTCTCGTCAAATTCAAAAAGACAGGGGACACACTAAAGCCGTACGAAAAAAACAATAACTAAACTGGGTAATTACTTGGAAGAGTACTAGACATTATAACACAAGCATTTATGTATGTATGCATCTCGCCCGAAAAATATTGGTTTCGCCGCTAATGTATGATTTTGATATTTGACAACAACATGACAATACCCTTTCACTTGATTCTGAGTCAACAATTTCAAGAAAATTTTGAAAAGAGATGTGTGAATATGACTTGATTGAAATAAGCAACAACATATACTGAGAAATGACTGAGTAATAGATAATTTATGCCTTCTTTATTTTGGGATTCCAAAACAAAATCAGAAATAGAAACAATAATCACTAAAACAAACCCTCCATATCGTCGTCATCATCTTCGTTGTTATTGCTATTATCATGGTTGTTGTTTGTCTCACTACTATTGCTTTTTTCATCCCCGTTGATCTTCTCACTAGATTCATCATTTTCCAGTCCAAATAGATCATTGTCATCTTCTTCCTTATCTTCGTTGTCATCTTCATCTTCATCTTCATCATCTTCTTCATCATCCTCTTCTTCATCATCATCATCATCATCATCATCATCCTCGTCGTCTTCTTCATCTTGTGCACCAGTCCTGCTAGTATCAATTTCACTATTGGCACCACCCTCATTTTTTAATTGTTGTGTTTTAATCACCAATTCCTGCTTCAATCTATTGATAATATCCATGAATCTGCTTCTTAAAATTGGATTAGTAGCCTTGGCAACATCGTTCTCCTTTTGTTTAATAGTACTTTCTAATTCCAGAATCTCTTCCTTGATCATTTCATTGTGTTGGTGATCATCTTGTTGCTCGTCATCTTCAACAAAAGCCTTTGTCCTGACTCCACCTTCGTTATCATCTTCTTCTTCGTCTTCATCGTCGTCATCATCGTCATCTTCCTCCTCCTCCTCATCATCATCGTCGTCATCACCACCACTTCCCACCAAGACTTGTTGTATCTCTTGCTCCAAATCATCAGTGATTTGATCGCCCAATTCATCCAAGTCAATACCCATCTCATCATCTTCACCATCATTGACGATCATCTCTCTCACCACCTCATTGTTGTTACCCGTGTTGAAACTTGGAACGTCTGCATCATTAATTGCTCTAGGTGTGTTAACTGTAGTTGTCGAAGGTGTTTGATCAAAATCAACTAATTCATATTTACTATTCTCCAGTTCCGCATCCAGCTTCAACAATTGTTCCACCCGTGACTCCACTTTATTGATCACTAAATTGTTCAATCTCTTATGAAATCGACTCTTGATACCTTTCAAGGGCTTTGTCAATCCATCTGGATATGACTCGTGTTCATATATCTTGATATCGTTAATATCCTTTTCATCTTGTAATTTTTTCACCACTAATAACATTTGGCATACGTCTATAGTCTTGAAGATATTTTTACGATCAATTGTTTTCATCACCTCAGTAATGGTAGGTAGATCAACCAATTTGGCACCATATTTTTGACCCTTGATTGATATTATAGCTCTTTTAGAATCCTTCCATTTGATGCTCAAATCGGATAAATCCCCAGTTTCGACCATGTACTTTAAATTGTCCAATGATTCATCTGGAAGCATCCTCAAAACCACTCCTTCCTCAATCAAAGGGTCATCCTCCTTCTCAGGGTCCTCACTGTCATAGCCGTCCCCGGGTATTCTTTTAGCTTTTAATTTGATTTTGGGTGCTTTCTTGACAAATTTGATCTTTGTTGACGATAAGGCAGATTTAACCACCTTGTTGGAGTCAATAGCCTCATCAGTAGCAGGCTTCTTTATTTTGATACGTGGCTTCTTCACCACCTCATCTTTTACGAGTATACTCTTGTCTTTTATCTTCAACTTGACCATTGCTATTAATATTACCCTGAATCGTAGTTTTGTTGCCTATATCATACACCGTTCCGTTCAATGATCTCGAAAGTTATTTTGCATGCTAAGAAAAAAAAAAAAAATTTAGAGATGATGTGCAAAAACCCATCATCACATAGAAATTTAAGAAGGGAGGATGTCAAATAGGTTGCCTATACAATACTTCATAGACAGCTTGAAAACCATTAAATCTTCTTATGGTCATAACACTTCAATTCTTGACTATGACCAGATCTTGAAAAAATTGAATTTGTCCAAAGATCTCAATGTGCAGGGGAAGACTCAAATTGTTGATCTCTACCCAACTTATGGGCCGTGGTCATATCATTTGAACAAGCTGGTGAATCCTGCGAAACATCTCCTCATGGAACCTTACGCTGCCTTTAATGAAAGGCTAAAAGAGATGATACTGAACGACCCAGGTAACAAAAGCTGGAATTTGGTGGATAATGATCCATTTTTGTGGGAAACTTTCTCCGATTTTGTGGGACCTGGCAAGTACATCTCGCCAAAAGTCTACGACAGAGATCATCTTCACCCGGAGATGTTGCTATCAGCACATCTTGCTTACCCAAGAGGAGAGGTTTTATTATGGCAGTGGCTACAATGTATCACCAATAATAATTGGGTTTTCCAATTTGGTAATGTGAGGATGTTGATATGGTGCTACAACAAGACAGCGCTGAAAATAGCTGCTAGACCAGGTGAGAAGCATCGTCATAAGTACGCTCTTCTCACTGAGTTGACTAGTGATGTACAAGTTGTTGCAACGACGACACCAACTTTGATAAGTGACGAGATCATGGAAAGAGATAAACCACTTGTGCTTGATCCAATTCTGAAAGGAAGAAGCAGACATGAAGATATATGTTTGTTGGATATAAAGCCGAAGCGGGTACCAATAGAGTACTATGATGAATGGGATTATGTGACAAAACAGTTGTTCATCATGGGAAATACACCGCTTAAACAAGCCCTTCATAATGTTGGCCCTGGGGCTGGTGTCTGGTTTGCAGAAAAACTTAGACCCGAGCTATTGGAAAAAGTACCTTTCAATTTGACAAAAGAGGAGATTCTTGAAATAACTCAAAGCTTCATGGATTGGCCTTACAAACCGGACATTTATGAGACCATAATCATACCTGCAGAAGTTTGAAATGAATGACCCTTGCTTATATATATTGACCAATCGAGAAACTAAAATAATGAATATAGATAGACACCTTATAATTTAATGAATATAGATAGACACCTTATAATAGATACTTTTTTTCTTTCTTTATTGGAACCCGCCACAGACATCAATTTGGGCAATGAAATAAAACTGCATTATCATAGAACAAGAACCCGATTTGGGGAGAATTATTTCTTGAAGTCTTTCCATAAGAATTCTTTGTTTCGATTAAGGTGATGCCCTCGATTGTCAAACAAACTGCAGTACACGTAAAAGTCAAGTCTCAAAAGAAAAAATAAAAAAAAAATTCCTGATAGAGACGAAACTAATCCACTACATTCATGATATAGATAATGTCTGATGATAATGTATGTGACAACATAACAAATTTTAGTCAGCTGACAATTCGTCGATCTTTGCTATAAAAATTATGGCCAGTCAATTGTACAGTTTTTTCGTTTAATTGGACTTGTTTTTTACTAATCTTTTTCATTGCAAAAGACTTCACCGATATATATCGTACTTGACCCTTCAGCTCTAGTCAGGGGTATCGGGAGTATTCGTCGATGGATCGAGCATTATAATTTGGTCATTTTCATTCCGGATTATACGTTGCGTGAGCTCGATTTCATGAAGAAGGGAATCTCTTTATTGACAACCAATGCAAGAGAGAGTATTCGGTTGATTGATAGATTGACATCATTAGATGAGGATTTTTACAAATATTCTACAACTGCCACCTCAACTACTACTCAACCAAACATAAAGTCTTCTATTTTGCTTCAATCACCCCAAGAGGCAGGTCCAAGATATGAAAAATGCATGAAGTACAAGGTGAAGGCGCCATTAGTCAAAGATTTTCCTAATAATAAGACTGAATTTGATACGATGTCCGTTGCCGGTTTGAAAAAAGCCAATAACACAAAGGATGATATCAATATCAACGCTAGAGCAGAGATTCCTCTGCGATTGAGATATTTGGTAAGAGCTTGCATTCAAAAGCAGTTTATTGAAAATGACAACTTAACTCAAAAGATCGATTGGAAAATCATCACTGAAGATGATATCACCAAGATCTGGCTCGAGAGTTTTCAATTGCACGTTTTAAATTTGAGTGAGTTGGATAATTTACTTAATCATGGTCTTAAAGGCAGTAAATTTCCACTGAATGAAAACGATTCTAATTACGATATCGATTACGATTACGCTGAAGATAATCTCCATCATTTACAACAACAATCCCTTAATAATCACAAAGGTAGAAGAGGAAACAAGACTCCTAAGCTGAAGAAGGAGAAGTTTGAAACTATGAATTATGCCAATCGTGGTACAGGCGAACTATGGACACCATAGCCGCATTCATCATCTTCCAAAGTTTTTTTACAATACAGAACGTTTTTGAAAAAGAATTCAATGAATCGATACCACAAAAAAAGTTCACATGATTTAATTCATGCTCTCCACACACACACATAACATGAGTTCTCAAATTGTTAGATTAACAAGACTTATTTTAAGGCAAAAAGAACAACAATGAAGTCAGTCAATGAGTCGCATCATCATTTTGCTACTTAACTAACAATGAAAACTGAGCAAGCTTCAACCTCGCTCACAGGATCAAGCAATCACAAGTATACCTCATGTGATTAGGCGTCAAAAGACTCGACCATTGCCATCTACTGTGTCGAAAATAAAAAAAAAATGCTCAATGTGTCTCTTTGAAACCATGAATTTTTCATTTACTTTACATCAAAGTTGTAAGTAGCAAATATCAATAAATGTATTATGACTCTGTAAAATCATTTGTATGACTAGTTTCAAATTTTTTTTTCTTTTTGTGTGTTTCACTAAGTGATATAAGTTTCCTAACTTTAAAATCATTTGATGAAACATTTTAAATACTCAAAATTGAGTCGATCCTCTCACAGTTTTCTTCTACTTCACAAATTATGAACATGTATCAGATAAGTTAGTCAAGGTTTGTATTCATCGAGCTGAAAAGCCCTAACATTAGAGATGCCAGAAAAAACATAAGAGTAAACAAAAATTCATCACTATATGTCACATAACTTTTGGAAGTAGAAGATAACTTTGGAGTAGTCAAACAAGAATCCGTTTCTTCCTGTTTCCATCAACAAAACACTTTCCATTGATAAAATCAGGTCGAAATATTCACTTCACATTGTTTAGTTGCGATCTAATTCATTTAAAGAAAGACAAATATATAATTAAAATTTTTTCCTCCCATTAGGATATTTATACCAAAAAGAAGAAAATATCAAACGAAAAAAATTATAAAGTTAACCAAAGAAATTTAGGGCTTTTTCATCAAATTATTATGAAACCAAAACTTGTTCTGCGGATGTTCCCCCGGTTTCTGGTTCAACGTATTCAAGGTCCTTAATGGACTCTTGTAAGCTGACGATCCGCTTGTGTAAATCCTGAACTTCTTTATTGAACAGCTTTTGTTTCGTAACTAAAGCGCTTTTCCACTCTTTGAATTTCTTCTCCTGCATTGATACGATAATAGCAAAGTTCCTTTTGATTTGCAGCTGATTTTCCAAAAAAATGGGGTTTTGCTCGCAAAAGTGACGCTCAACTTCTCGCCAAGAAACAGATGACATAAATTTTAAATGTTCAAAGGGCTCGTCGTTCTTTAAAAGATTTTGAACCAAAATTTCATCTTCTTGTTGTATGCGTAACTGATCTGAGCTTTCATCGGAAACATCGTAGTGATTTGCAATTCTCATATGTTGGAGAAGTTGAAAGTGCATTAATTGAGACCTGTACCCTTCATAAAGCTGCTCAGTTCCCTCAATTAAATCAATCATATGTGACGACATCAACATATCTTTCAACTGATTGAAGTCGCAATGCAATTCATTTTCCACTTCAGCAACACCCCAGTTGTAAGCACGCCCCCTAACTAATTCACCGTTCGGTTTTTCAACGTATGAATCTGCACAAATTATACTAAAAGGAAAATTTTCCCATTGCATCTTCAGCATCACTTCTTTGTTAAGCATACTACATAAATTGATATGGTTTTGGTTGATGGAAAACCAAGCCAGCTTCTTGAAATTAGTGATTTGATCTTTGGTGAAACTATCAGCTTTAGAAATCACTGGTATCAAGTTCACCTTGTCACATAGATTTTTCATACTTAGTATGTCATTTTCATTGAGACCATTGGCAGTTGGCGAAATGAAGTAAATACAAGCATGAACTCGAGGATCTGTTAACATGCTACGATCGGGTTGCTCCTCTTGAAAATACCTTAGTCTCATCAGTGCTTCGAGGTAGCTGGCAATTGGAACCCAGCAAAAGGGGTTGTTGTTTGTATCAAAAAACCCCGGGGTGTCAATTGCTCTCAACGTTAGCTTAAAAGAATCATCCTTCAACACTGCTTGATGCATGATAAATTCAACAGTTTCTCCATCCAACTGGAATGATTCTTGAGACTGAACTGGTTTCTCACATGGTTCAAACAAAGTGTTGATAAAAGTAGTTTTGCCTGAGGGTCTGTTAGTACTTATGATAGTTCCCATTGTAATGAAAAGAGAGGGTCATATGTACCTAAGCCGCGCTCACCAGCAACTAAAATGGTGAATTGAGCACCCTCTTCAGCTATTCTCTTGTAACTGGTTGATATTTGTTAATACGCTTTAACGCTAGTCGTCATTATCAATTCAAGGATACTCACTCTTGTTTAGGCAACTGTGTTAAACCAATCGATTCTTTATGATCCAGAGCTACTGTAAGGTTCTCAATCGCTGGATTTCTCAAATCATCACTTGAAAAAGATTCAGTGTCACCATTCTTAGATGCAGGGCTTATCAAAGAATTGTAAGGATCAATCACGCTGTTGTAAAAAGGCGATGAATTATCCTCCACAAATTGAACTTGTTCGTTCAAATCTGTTTCGGCCCAACTTTCGATGAAAGGGTTTCCAGATATTTCGGCAGTCATATGTCTTGAAATGATAAAAGTACAAGTGAAACTAAAATTAACTCAGTAAGCGCTGATTGATTTGGTCAATTGGATTCCTTAAATAAATGTTGTCTATTTTTGTGGCACCTGCCAAAAAAAAAAAAAACGTTTTTCCTTTACATTCATATGAGATTGATGCGGCGAATTCGGAGATAGAATAGCTACAATCCAAATAGAATATGAAATAATGCATTGATTAAGTAAATTGATTAATAATGTACAGCCAGCCTCATGATTTCGCATACTAGGACATACGTGCTAAGCAGTATTTGCTGCGTTCTTCATAGAAAGGTAACAATTCCACAAGACACCAACACTGGAACTGAAAGGAACTTGCAAATTTCTAGGCATCACCAAAAAGTTTATAAATTGAACAGGTACCCAAACAATATAATTTGCAGCCAAGGTGCTCAAGTAGATACTTCTAATCTTCTCGTATAAGTCACGTCTTGTACCCGACTCTAACACCAATGTTGAATAGGTGAAAAATGCGTATAATGAAATGGGAGAGAAACACAATTGATCAGTAATAACTCTTGCACAAGCTGATGCAATACGTGGAAGATCCAAATACATCGAGTGCAAGAATAAATACCATGCAACTTGAATAAATGCCATGAAGAATCCCCACACGATGAACCCAAAAAATCTATAAAAATCAAAAATCATAACACGTTTGGATGGTTGGAACGCTCTTCCAATATCGGCTCCTTCTCCAAGAATTTCCAACCCGATAGTGTCATCTCCATAATCGACAAAAACACTTGAAGTCGAATTGGACCGAGGCCTCGTATTAGAACCCGAGTCAATGTCTTCATCTTCGTCTTGCGCTTCCAGGTCAATATACCCAAACCCTGAAGTTGAGTCTTTGTAAGAAGCAACAGATTGAGCCAAGGTATCTGATATAGCAAAGAGAACTATATTTGTCAGGCATGTAGCAATGATTGAGCTTTTGGTATATAAACGATGGTAATGGAATGTCAATTTAAGCAACAGAAATGACAACGTCACTATTATCAGCCAGTTAAGCAGTGGTACCCTCATGATGGGCCTCGACGCATAGTGTAACAGTCGACGTTTCAACTTTTGGAAAATCATGTTTGAATCTTGTAGATGTTAGTATACTGAATATAAGCATATTGTTTACTCTATTGACATCAATCACATACCTTGTACTTTAAATTTGTTATAATTCACTCCGATAAATGGGTTGTAATGTGCCGTGGAGGAGTTTTCATCTTCCAGATATATCGGCAATTGAATGGGCATCAAAAACTTTCAATGATCCATGAATCCAACCTGTGTAAGAGATTACTTCAAAACTGAATACAAACGTGACACTCTCTTTAGCATACTATTACGTATTCAATTTGTTCTGTCTCCGTCTGTTATCGCACTTTACAGAGTGTGCCCCATTCTTCCCCAGAGGCTCTTTGCCCGCGGGATTATCTTATGCCCTTGAGAAGGGGGCCACTTACAAAAGGTCAGAGATAAATAAAACTTACCATCTCTACACCACTTATCTTATTTCTCAATGAGGAATTTCACAGTCACAAGTTTTTTCTTTCACTTTTTTTTTCCTAGCTTGTAGCTCAGACTCAAATATCTGCGCGCAGGTCTTGTTAAGCAAGACAAAGTAGGGAGTGCCCCAAAACCAGAAAATGATAAGATATACACTACTGGTTTTGTTTGTCATTTGGAGTTCTTACGCACTGAGTAAAAGTTGAGCACAACGAGAAAGAAAAAAAAAGAATTTTAAGACACTTCAAGAATTTTCAACATATACTTTGTTCAGGATCAGTACAGTATTGCAACATGTTAATTCCAAAAGAAGACAGAAAGAAGATTCACCAACACCTCTTCCAAGGTATGTTCTCTCCAGATAAGGATATAGATTGAGCACTCGTTCATTTTAGAGTTCATCGTGAAAGTTGGCAATCATAAAAGGTCTTACAACGTGAATTTTTTCAGTATCAAAAATAAGACAGGGAATGTCAATTATACTATCAGATTTAAAGCATAAACGAAGTCATTCATTTCCATCTTGTCTCAATAGAAAGGATTTTGAATGGCTTTTAAATGCGTTCGACAACGGATTCACTTGGAATACCCAGAAACTCAACGTCAAGGGATGTATAACACTACATTGCCAACTATTTCGCATATCATCCAAAAGGAATTGCTGCAGTAAGCAGTGATGAACGCTTTGATCTATATTCACATCACATTTTCAAGATTTGTATACTAACTAACATTTTTAGAGGGTGTCGTTGTCGCTAAAAAAGACTTCAACCAACCAAAGCACGAAGAGATTGACACCAAGAACTTGTATGTCATCAAAGCTTTGCAATCATTGACCTCAAAAGGTTTTGTTAAAACCCAATTTTCATGGCAATACTATTACTACACCTTGACTGACGAAGGTTTGACTTACTTGAGAGAATCTTTGAATATCCCAGAAGGTGTTGTTCCAAAAACCTTGTTGCCAGATCAAGTTCCAACCAGACAAGCAGCAAGACCATCTAGAGGCGGTCCAAGAAGAGAAGAAGGTGGTTACAGAAGAAGAGCAGCTCCACGTGATTAAATTAGGAATTAAAACAAGTATGTTTTCTTTCATAGGTTTATAATTTAATGGTTTGTTTTATTCGTAACATTATTAAAAACACAAATAAACAATATATATATAAAATAGCAACAAGACAATGTAGTCCGTTTGTTGAAAATGTCGATGTTTTTAGCTACCCCCAATTTCAACCGCTCCAAATTAATTAAATGTTCCTATTTCATTTCATAATTTGATCCCAGCTTTGGTCTCACGAAAAAAAAAACTCGTTTTCTAAAGTTAGCAACAAATATAACAGTTCTTTATATCTACTCGAGTTTGAAAGGCCAGATTTAGTCCTTGAAGATCATCAGCCAGCATGGGTGATCAGTTAATGGTAAGTAGTGATTCATTCTACGATATTTTTCTCATCGACGATAGAAGTTCGATCGTTAGTTCACTATACTAACCATACTGAATATATGCTTCAGGGTTTCCCTACCCCTCTGGAAGTGTTTGGAGAATCTAGAAATGCACAATCTAGGCCTAAGTCTCGAAAGCCACCACCATCTAATTCAAGTACACCCACAGGTTCTGGGTCGCCCAGTACTCCTCATCGCCATAGAGTGAGTTCGGCATCCAGTTTACATTCACAACAGCAGCAACAACAACAACAACAACAACAACAACAACAACAACAGCAGCAACAGCCGTCATACTATGGATCACCACAGCAGCCTACATTTTCACAGCAATTACAACAACCACAACAAATTCCTCAGCAGCAGAGTAGATCGCAATATCAGCGCACACAACAACATCAACAGCCTCAGCAACAACAGATACCTCCGCAGCAACAATTTGCTAGTGCTACACGTCACAATTCGCAACCATCACTCCATTCAGCTCACTCAAATCAATCCATTCAATACAGATCTCCAGTGATACAGCCTCAACAACAACAACAACAACAACAACAACAGCAGCAGCAGCAACAATTTGTACCTCACACGAAGAGGGAAGTTTTTGAGGCGATGGACCGCGACCGCTCGGGAACTGTGACATTCAATGAGCTCGCTAATGGGCTCCTGAATAGAGATGGATCAAAATTTGCATTGAAATCGAGTGCATCTCTATTCAAATTATTTGACTCTGATGAGACTGAATCTTTAAATTATAACGAATTTTCAAGATTATTCGATTGTTTAGACCGTTGGAAAAATTGTTTTATAGCGGCTGATAAGAACAAGTCAGATAGCTTGTCATTCAGTGAATTTCAAGAAGCATTACAGGTTTTAGGTTATAGACTATCCACCGATAGCGCCTTATATGTTTTTCAAAGTTTCAACGGGCTGAAAATTGAATTGAGATTCGACCTGTTCATAGAATGTTGTGTCTACTTGATCGGTGTCACAAGGGTTTTCAAAAAATTTGATCCTCAAGGTAATGGCGTAGCGGTTATCCAGTTCGAGAACTTTGTAGAAGAAGTTTTGAAAATGAAAACAAGATTTTAATATTATATGTATATTAGCTTTAATAAGACAATTGGTTATTGATTAGGAATATAAGGAACAGTCCTTTGTCGCGCTCAAGTAAATGCTTGTGTTTGATATAAGTTTACCTTTATTAATTCTTGGTTCCCCAACCCTAGAGAAACAAAAGTAGCAGCTATATATCAAAATGCTTCACTTATAACCAAAGCTCATCCAACAAAGACAACAGAGGGACATATCACCACTCAATTACCTGTTGGAACATCATTTGGGACTGTTGGAGTCTCTGTAGAACTCCAACCCAAAGTTCCTAAGATATCCTGAATGCCTTCTACGGTCAAGAGACATCCTGCTTGCATGGTTGACCTCATGGTACCAACATAACTAGTGCCGTTTACAGCTTTGTAATGTTCGAAAGCAGTTTGATATCGTGCTCTCATTGTTTCTGGAGCGGATCTGATGACAGGCCTTGCTCGTTGAACTCCATTGGCAATGATACGAGTGGAACGAGATAACTCGTTAGAAAACCCATCGGATGGAACACTGTCACCATCAGCAAAATATTCATCTATGAATTTCTCCATGCGATCGTTGATTGGTTTAACGATCGGGTCAGCTTGTCCACGGATAATAGCCTTCCCATCAGCGTCGACTAATCCACCGTGTTCCCTGAAATCTGCTACCACTTTTCGAACAGGCGTTACCACTCTAGTGTTGATCATGTCTTCAGTATCATGGGTCCACTTCGTAGTAGTTTCTCTAGCCGATTTGAATGGTGCTGATATCGATTCAACAATGTCTTGAGGCTCAAGTGTTTGCAATTGTGGAATATAACGATCAACAACGGTTAAGGCCTCATCGTTAAAATTATCTACCGTCTCAAAAATTGGCTTCATTTGTGGGCTCCTTCTCATCTCAACCATATAAGGAGAAACCAATCTTGGATAATTCAAAGATTGCATACCCTCGATGGCTTTTTTGGCAATCGGATACTTTAACACATGCTGTGTGCTTTTAGCTAAACCTTCATCATCCTCCAGGACAACATTTGCTTCAACATCCAGGATGATGTCTTGAGTGACTTCTGCTATTGGATTAGAAGCACCCACTGGTGTATTCAATGGGTCGTGATTTGGCGCTGTCATTTCAGCACTAACGGGAATTTCGCCGTTTGACACGCTAAGGGTTTGTTAGTACCTCATACATGATTTGACATTGACAATGATTCAGGGTCATTCGTACGAAGCATCGTGAGTACGAGCAAACATTCTTCTCAATGACATTTCAGGCAATGTTTTACTGATGCAGCTATGACTTGATCGCAATACACCAGATTTAAAATCTGATAGTCCTAAGAGTAAAATAATTTTATAAACTGAGAACAGATAGAGAGCTTAGCACAGTCACTTCAAAACTTCAACAGCCACAAAGTCAATTTAATGTTACTCAATTAGGAAAAGTCAAAACAAATAAATCAAAAAGAAAAAGAAGTACAAATAAATCCAAAAGATTGTAAACAAAAAAAAAAATTGTGAGAGATAGTCATATCCATCTCTAAATTACTAGATGGTTTGAATTGCCATCGATACGCTCCCACTAAGCCATCTTTTCATCTTGCTATTACTCGACGGTGCTGTTCGAATAGAATATAATTTTGCTTGAAACTTAATTCGAAGTGGTCGTTTTCCGACGTCGAATCATAATCTCAAGAGAGAAAAACAGATAGGGAACCTTTTTGCAATTGATAATGGGAAACTTCTCAAAATTGAAGAATGTGGATCTACCATACAAATCGGACTCATTACAATTCAAAAATTTTATAAATGAGACAACTCTGTCGATGCCTTACTATCAAATACAAGGACCGAGAAAAGTAGACGAAGATGATTTGACAATCTTGGATGATTTTGAGTTTCAAGGCATTGACTTTGAGAACATACGTGAAGATGAATTTCAAATAGACAGTGATGAAAGCGATGTTTATACAAACGATAGCAGCGAGTTGAATTTTCAAGAGTACAGTGTTTCTTATATCGAGAATGAAACGACGGTGAAAATTATAACTCAACAAAGGACTATAATCAACGAGGAAGAGATAAATAATCAAGCCCAGTCGTCTCCAAAATTGAAAGCCAACAGATTGAATGACTTGATCTACAATCTTTCTTTAGATGAATTGGATTTCCAAGTAAGAGGTGATGGAGAAGAGGAGTTGGACATCAAGAAACCGAATGATTCTCTCGATTTGGATGATTTGTTAGCCCCGGTAAACGGTGGCATACACGACTACTCCAACATAAACAAGCATCGCGACTACTTACTTGAAGACTTTGAAATACCTGGGAATTTAGCCACTTCAACTGACGTAGAAAGGAAAGCAATTAAAGACGAGGATGATGACGAAGCTGAAGATGATGAGGACACCATGGACATTGATGTGGCGGTATCAAGCTCCTGTTCCTCAGGTGCATCAAAGGAAGAGGAGTTTGCTGCCACTTACTCGAAACTTGAAGAATTTCTCAATTCGCCGGATCTTCTTTCCAAACCAAGCAAGATACCCGTAAGATTTGTGCCCAGTGAATCATCGACAAAAATTGCAATACATGAGGACCCAATCAAGCTAGCATTGCCTAGGCAGAGACCAACTTCCTTATACCAACAGACATTGAAAAAATCTGCTAGATTACATCCTCAGGAATACCACCGTCATTTAAAATCACCTAACAGAGTGTGTTCTCCAAAGAGATCCATAAAGCCAACAAAATCAGTTCTTAAGGTGCGAAAAAACTTGTTGAATTTGATAGTGGATGCAGCTAGTGGTGATCAAAAAGAAGCTGCGCGATATGGTACTGAAATCAATTCCCAAAATTGTGAGGGTGTTCCTTTACCAGAATCTACAAAAGAATTGGTAACAATTCCTACGAATAATGCAAGGGAAACACACAAGGCCGCCATCATCAAGGCAATCTCACCAGTATTGATGGAGAATATTAGGCTACAAAATATCACCACGGTATATAACCAAAATCTGGATATGGGTTTTTACACTGAACGTGATTTTCACAAGTACCTAAGCAATAAGAAGAGCAAGATGAGTGTTGGGAAAGAGAACGAAGTCGAAGCACCCGTTAAAAGGCTGAAGATGGATAAGGAAGACAATACTACAGCAAGTGCTAAGCAAGTCAAATGGGCAGATAATTTGGAGTGGTAACAAATAAAGGGTTAAATGGCGTTATATTTATTAATCAGCGATCTATAGAGTTTGAATATTGACAATACTATTGAACTTTTTTTGATTCAGAAAACTCTGCTGTAACTGAGTAATTAACAGCATCTTGCTTTGATGGAGCTATACATATATGATGTATTTTGGAGAAGCAACTTGAGGAGAGGTGTGGAGTAAAAACGTTTTGCATGCAAGGTACAACGTCTATCTAAACTGACTGACAAATTACACAGCAACTGCGCGCATCAAAGAAACAAATATTTTTACTCACACGCAGTCTAGAAGGATGAAAAAAAAAAATAGTAAAGTTAAGAATCGGTATATCAAATCAAAAATCCATCACCATATTTATTTTCTATTTATCCTTCAGATGAGTTTATAATATCCCTATAATCCTGCCCTTGATCTCCTGTATATATATATGAATACCAAATTCAAATATGGGCTTTAGGATACACAAACTTCACAAGTTAACAGTGATAGGATTTTTACTTTTACTCGCGTTGTTCGTGTCGACATTTGTACATAAGTTGAATGAGCAATCCAAACTTCATGTTGGTAAACTCACATCGGAGGAGCAAGCACAAAGACATGAGGCTAATTTGAAAGCAGCAGCAGGCAAGATCAAGAATGATCCAACGATAACGGAGCAAGATGACGGAGTGGAGATATATGAGAAATCACCGTTTAGCGGCAGTAGTACGTCAAGGGTTCCACCTCTGGGTTACCAAAAAGAAAGTGCCACTTTCTTTTCTTTGGTGAGAAACTCTGATCTCTATGGGCTCTTGCAGTCGATAAGGAATGTGGAGGATAGGTTCAATAAGAATTATCATTACGATTGGGTTTTTGCCAATGACAAACCATTTACTCCAGAATTTAAGAAAGTGGTGACGAATTTGTGCTCCGGAGAAGCTAAATTCGTTAATTTGCCATCGGAGTATTGGTCTTATCCGAAATGGATAGATCAGAAAAGAGCTAAGAAAGTCCGTAAGGAAATGGGGGAAAGACAAATCAAATATGGGAGTAGTGAAAGTTATAGACATATGTGTCGATTTAACAGTGGGCTCTTCTACAAGTTGCCTCTGTTACTGAATTACAAATACTATTGGAGAGTAGAGCCCGACATTGAGTATCATTGTGATATAGACTATGATCCGTTTAAATTTATGAGAGAGAACAAGAAAGTGTATGGATTCACTTTAGCTCCATTGGAATTACACACAACAGTGCCAACTTTATGGGATACAGTGAAGAATTACACTGCCCAATTTCCTGAAGTACTGGCTAAGGACAACAACATGATGTTCCTCACGGATGATGATGGAGAAAACTTTAACATGTGTCATTTCTGGTCCAACTTTGAGATTGGTGATTTAGATTTCTTCAGAGGTGAGAAATATAATCACTTTTTTGATTATTTAGATCAAGCTGGTGGAATCTTTTACGAGAGATGGGGAGATGCCCCAATCCATACCATTGCGGTGTCATTGTTGTTACCAAAAGATAGCTTGTATTTCGTGGAACACACAGGTTATTTCCACAATCCAAATGGTGATTGTCCAAGATCGTTGGATGTTAGGTTGGAAAAGCATTGTAGTTGTAACCCAAGATTGGATGAAACTTGGAGTATGAGAAGTTGCATTCCAAAGTTTTTTGATATTCATGGCTTGTCGAGACCTCGTGGAGCTCCAAGAAGAGCATATAAGCCTATCCACAACTGGAAAAACGCCATGAAGGAACAACTGAAAGTTGAGCATGCCAAGGCTGGATCCGAACGGATGAAGCTGGCCAAAGAGGAACTGGAACTGGAGCGGAGACGAATAGAGCTGGGCGTAGAGGCAACAGAACTGCAGCAAAATGAACAAGAACAGGAAGATGGACTATCGCAAAATGACGAACTGAAAGGATCACCAAGTAACACTTATGAGCTGGATCGGATCAACTACGGTACAACTGAGACCAACAACACAGAGGAGCCAGTTAAAATAGAATCTTAGATGTTACTTATGAACTTTTTTAAAGGAAAAAAAAATGAACGATACTGATATTTATATGACGACAAATTCACAAGCGAAATTTAAGATATTGATCTTTAAGGGGCCTCATTGTAATGTTTCTTTGAAATATAGTCGGACGTAAAAGAACGAAAATCGTTAAAAGAATTAAAGTGTAATGGAAAAATGATTTGAAAAAAAACACCTCATGTTCAAGTCAAACAATTCTCTGTGTTGCAACCAATAACCGCATCGACAAGACAATCATCTAACAATGGTTGTTGGTCGCCATTGGCAATAGGAAGCCCATTCGTTTCTTGATGAGAATGGGAGTGGTCATGATGTGATTGGTCATGATGCGAATGGCCCTCGTGTGAATGGTCATGAAGTAAATTCATTGACACGGTTGATCCTCTCTTTTGGTAAAATCTTACGAACTCGGGTTGTATAGTAGCACTATGAACACCGTACTCGTGCAAAATGGTCTTGATCTCCTTGGCAACTTCTAAAAACTCATCCGGGTTACCATCGATTTCAACGTGTAGAGTGGCAATAAAAACTTTCTCTGTTAAATTCCAAATGTGGAAATCGTGCATCGATAAAACCGATGATATGGACAATATCTCTCTCTTAACACGGTCGTATGGCCAGTTTGCAGGAGTGGCTTGCAATAAGATTTTAGAAGAAGATTTGCAAAGTGGCACAGCTGAGGAGAAAATTATGGCGGTGATTAACAATGAAACCATTGGATCACTGTAAAATCTCCAACTATAATCGGTTTTCCAAATGAAAAGAGCGGTTGCAATAACACCTATGTTTCCTAAAGCATCACCCATTACATGCAAGAAGACACCCTCCATATTCAAAGATTTTTGATGTTTGCCACCATGGCCTTCTCCACGCAGTTCTTCATCCACTTCGTGTGTATGTTTGTATTGTGAGTTGGTATGAGCCGACAACAATCTTTGATTTTCGGAAGCCATTCTATTCACAACAACTTCGGGCAAAAGATCTTCTATATCGGATCCTGTTTCACTTCTGCTTGATTCTGTTTGAGACATCCTTATAGACTCTGGTAAATGTCCCACATCTACTGGAGGAGGACTACGCAAATCTGGAGTTCCACCGTTACTAATGATCTCCAGAGGACTTGGACCATGGGAATGGGAATGGCCATGTTCATGGAATAAAAACAAGCCCACAAAGTTGGATACTAAACCGCATGATCCAACGATCAAGATCAAAACCGGGTTCGATATAGTTTGTGGTTGGACAAATCTTTGAACTGCCTCGATGAAAATAGAGAAACATAAAGCAATCAAAAAGACTGCATTGATTAACAGTCCCAAAATCTCAGCTCTTTGCCAACCGTAGGTATACTTCGAATCAGCTTGTCTCATTTTGGCAACTCTGACTGCCCAAAAAGCAATCACTAAGGATATGATATCGTTCAACATATGAAATGAATCGGCAACCAAGGCCAACGAGTTGACGGCATAACCAACAACCACCTCTAACAAAAAAAACACTGTGTCTATCACTAACAACAGAAGTATACGGAGTTCTTTCCCTGACAACATCGTGATATTTTAGGGTAGGTATGAAAAAGGGTGAGTATATGTGAGTGGGAATGGGTCAATCTGATAATGTTCGAGGTCGTCTATGGCTATGGCTAATCTCTTTACTTTAAATTTTTTTTGTTTTTTCCTTACTTCGCTTATTTTGCGTTTTTGTGACTCCGAGTGAGTGCTGGAGATATCTGATTTTATCGATAGATCAGATGTTGATGATAACAGTGAGGATTTATCCAGTGACCATAACCAGTTAAAGAAAAAATTGAGGTAAAATGCACCTATTCAAGTTTAAAGTGAATTACATCGATAAGTAGTAATCGAACCAAATCGGTGAAAAAATATGTATTACAATCCAACCAAAGAACTAAACTGTCTCAACCCTACGCTTGTCAACATCCTGAATCCTTGAGCACCAAATGGGAAGTAGCTCAATGTGTAGTACAACATTGCCAAGATACCACAAATCCCACTGATCAATGTTAATATCGTGCTCTTCAAGAACATGGCGCTGTAAAAGGTCATCAAGTTGCTACCGAAGAACACAACAGTGAATGGCAATCTCTCCTTTGATATCAAATGCTGAAAGTAGTTATATGGTCCTTGTAAACATCCGAATGAAAGAATGAAGAGCAACGAGCCTAGTGTCCATAGCATCACGAACTTTTTAGGCTTCAACAGAAGCACGGGAAATAAGAAAACGCATAGGGTGAAACAGAGTGCCGCGCCTGCGATGCATAATAAAAAAAGGGACAATCTTTCAAACGTCGATAGCTTAAACCAATCAGGCTCTTCAAATTTAGTTTGCTCAACATCCTGTTGATGAAAGGGCAACTTTGAGTATAAACTGTTATAAGTGGCTGAGATAGATGAGGTGAACTCATTTACAGCAGTTGGTTCTTCTTGTTGAGCTCTCCAGCTATTGAACTGTGCCAATAGTGATGAAGACGGTTGTGATTGTTCTTCTGGCATAGTATTCTATATCTGGTTTCTCTTAAACACCACTATTGATGATGATAATGATGATAATACTAATGTTGCGAATGACGAAGAGTTTAAAGTGATTGTTGTGATGAAGAATTTACTTACACACGACGCACGCACACAACTGAAAAAAATATTTGGTGTGTTTTCCTGGGGGGCACAGGACACTTTCTCGATCTCGATGCTGCGATAGCATGCACATCAAGTACACTGGGTGATGCTTTTAGTAGGATTCATTGATTTAATAGGGGTCATTGGCAAATCATTTGGCTCTCTTAGGTCCGAGATAACTTATATGGTACTTCGTAAATTAATGAGATTTTTCAGCTTCTACAACTCGACAAGTAGTCTGCTTCGTACATTTATAGAACCCGAAATCCTTCAAGTGCATTTTTTACTCTTTGCAAATGCGCTTTCAATACTTGTCGCTGGAATTGTTTCGTGGAAAGAGCAATTGGTATGGTAATAAGTCGTAGTGAGAGGAGGTCGCGCTATCTTTTAAATGACCCTGTTCAGTTAAAGAGTACAACAACAGATAAATAAGAAAATGCGAATCATGGAGTATTTAATAAAACTTTGTGTTCAATATTTTGACGTTGAGGATATGGGAAAAATGGGTTAGGGTTCATTCAATGGCTAGCTTCTCCGTGTAGGTAATACAAATTGATGATATATCGCCGCCGTTAGCTGTTCCAAAGATCTGACATCTGAACTGATCAACAAACGAACAACTAGCCAAACAAGTTCACCGCTTCATCGATCTAAAATCCGAATGATGTTGTATTGTGATTCACCTACTTTTATCTCCCATGTCCATTCATAAGCCGACAGTCTCGTACTTAGGTGATCACCACAGTAGTCGAAATGCATCAAACGTACCACTGTTTCAGTTGGTAGTTTATTAATCAGTCATTTTGTCATCTTCGTCCACAGTCTCATTTTCATCCACCTCGTCATTTTGCTGCTGTTTTTGTTGTTCTTTTTGTTGTTCTTTTTGTTGTTCTTGTTGAACTTCTCCGTCTCCCATCTCCACATCACAAGTGTTCCCACCATCGTGACTCTGATCATTACCATTATTTTCAACACCACTACTACCGATGACACCTTTCCCCTCCAGATTTAGTTCCAGATCCCGCTCCATTAACCACAGCCCCAACCACCTAAGCGGCCGCTCTGGTCTTTCAGCTACACATCGTCTCATCCCTTGCAACAACTCCGCTGTCAAATGTTCATTGATATACCTCCGCACATCAGATCCACCCACCACATCCAGTGAACTCATTCCATTCGGTAGTGGCGGTGGGGCTGCTACCGAGTTATTGTTATTGTTGTTGTTGTTATGGCTCAGCTGCAATGGATTTGAAAAAGCAGACGGGGTGCCACTACCAGGTTGTTGCAGGCGCGCCTTCTTCAACGACGGTGTCGGTGTCTTGGATTCCAGCATCACCATCTCAGTTTCCACGAGCAGGACCGAGGGCATCTCCTCCGGGGCCAGCTGTCTTTGTTCTGAGGAGTTTTCGTGTTTGATCGTAGCCCTGTCGGATATGTACGTGTCCTTATCGACTGCGGTATTGGGCTTGACAGGAATTGAAGCAGAAGAAGTATCATCAGACACTGTTGTATTCAGCAGCGGAGACTCAACAGTCGATTTCATTGTTGGTTGTGATGGTCCGTCCAGAGTCATCTTTGAAACGTGTATATATACTTTGGTTATTTATCGATAAATGAATTTTCTACAAAGAATTTTTTCACTGATCTCGTTACAAGTTAACATTATCATGTCTGCACAAGAACCAAACTTGCAACAAATCCGACGTCAATGAATCACATCCACCCACTGAGAAACGGCTCTCTTTTATCGTTTCATTTCAATTGCTTCCGTTTCAACTTGAGCGCAATCGTCAGTTATTTTCTTGATGGTACTATTGTGCTGAGTTAGCTCCTCTTGGGAAACTGATGCCAAACGCATGACATAGATCTGACATAGCAAATTGGTTCGCCTGATCAAAATTCCCAATGCTTGAGGTTATGAAAATTCAACACCAGAGTGCCTCAAGTGATTGCCAGAATTAGCTGGTCCGTTCCCTTTGAATGAAAATCTTGAACATTGTTTCTCATCAAAGAATGTTCTTCCCAAGCGCCTTCTTTGATCCTCTTCGGCAAAACCCAAAAATGTGCAGCCGCTCTGAGAGTAATCCTCTTCGGCAAAACCCAAAAATGTGCAGCCGCTCTGAGAGTACTTTTGCCTGGACTCAGCTATAGGTTTTTCAATATTCGTGGACCTATTAGAGTAAAACACCCTAGTGATATGCCCCTTTAATCAATAGTGCCGCAACTTTTTCACCAATTAAATTACTTGTATGGCCGTCTCAGACTCCAGATCTTCCACAATTCTGATCTGGAAGGCAAGTTTTTTATGCCACTTCAGCTTCTCATCATTTGCTTGGAGATTCTACGACTTACAAAACACTATTTTCAATTTATGTTCAAATAGGAGAGGGATGTCTCTTTCTATTGCGAACACATTTAAGAAAAATAAAAAAATTAAAAAAAAAATGTTTGGTGGAATACAACAAGAGTCTTTTACAAATAGGAGGAGATAGCAGCACATACTAGAAACGAGAACATGAACAACAATAACACCAATAGCAACAACTATGACTTCTTGAACTTTGACATAGACCAGAGTAGCCTGTACAATGATCTGATATCACCAGGGCAGCAACAGATACCTCAAAATATGGAGTCAGTTCTACCTCAACAACAGCACCAATTCGACCATCCATTTTTGGATGACTTGGACAACTTTGGATTGACCCCTGGAATTGGTATGATAGAAGAAGGTGAAGAGTCTAACGACACGCCCACACCGTTACAGTTTGATCAGACCAACTTTCTTGATTTGGAACAAGCTTTATCACCATTACAAAATCTGAATCTGACTCAACTCCCACCAAATTCTTATCAGAGCAGCAATTACGGCACTTATAACAACATTTCATTCAATAGTAATAACAACAACAATAATAATAACAATAATAATGGGGCCAATTTGAATAACATCATCTCGCCTAACGATTTCTCCGACTTTGAGAACTCATCTTATGGGTCATCGTTTCATCACGCAGACTCATTAAAGTCTCCACCGATGATGAACTCACCAACTTTTTCACCTTCATCTCTTTCATCATCAGCCAAACACTTGTCGAAGGAGGAGAAACTTCGTAGACGAAGAGAATTTCACAATGCAGTGGAGCGTAGGCGTCGGGATTTGATCAAGGATAGGATAAAGGAGTTGGGACAATTGATCCCACCGAGCTTGTTGTTCGATGTACAGTTGAACAAAGATGGTAAAGAGGTAATCAAGGAAAGTCGAGCAAATAAGTCAATTATTTTGAACAAGACAGTTGAGTACATTTCGAATTTGCAAAGTATACTGTCAAGTCAAGATGAGCGATTAGCGTTTTTGAAAAGCAAATTGGATGAATTGAGTTGATCAGTTGACCTGATCAAATTTGCATGCCATGCCAATTCTTATGAAATTATTCAGTTCGTTGACGACGACGTGGCCTTTGTCTTTTTAACGATTTCAATTCATCTTAGTTCAGTTCAACTCCAATCTGATTAATTGCACATTAATATTCTTTCCACAATTCATGACTCCCGTTATTTACTATCTAAGCGATTTTTTTTTCAATTTCAATTATGAGAGTTATCCCTCTCAAATCAAGACATTAATTATAACTACCTCCATCTTATTCAAAGTCACCCAAAAATCCTGTTACTAAAAAATTCAAATAAAAAAATAACCATAACAAAAAAACGCCTGTGTATTGTCGCACCTAATTTAACAGATCGGGTATATTTGGTGCTTGTCTTTGTGGCTTGAACTTCTCCGCATTCAACACATCAATACTACTCCTCAAGTACATCTTCTTAAACTGCTCATAGTCGGGATCATCGTCTGCTCCAGCAGCACCAATTGTATCCTCAATTGACTTCAACAAGAGCAAATTGCTCAGGTTGTTCATCTCGCTTGTTTGATCCTCATATAATATAGAAGCATTGCTTTGCAAATTGTTAATTGATCTCACTTGGCTCAACTTCTTTCGCGATGTTAGTGGTGCTAATGGAGGAGGTGGTGCAGCGTATATCCACGAAAAACCCTCACTTGAGCTAGCTCTAGTGCTGTTGCCAACTGTGCTACTAACTGACAGCAGGGAAAATAACGATAAAGCTGATGACTCATGTCTTATTGAAGGCATCGATTTCTTCTTGTTCACCAACTCCGAGGGTGGAATTCTGAGATGTTTCGGTTTCCTTTGTTGGTGTTCGTATGACATCGTAGTATCTCTCGAAGATGGATGTCTTTGACTCCGCAGTATGTTAATCTCTCCATATTGTGAACGGGGTTCATGAAATGAAATAGTGGAGATTCGATGTTTCAATTTGTCTGAAGTTTGAGAAATGATTCCTTGTGTAATAACCTTGCCAACTCTGTCTCTCAGGCTCGACTGCAAAGTTTTACACGTCTCAGAGTTCTTTTTACCATTTGTTAGATTGATAGATGATGACCTCGATGATGTGATGAGTTTCGAGGATTTTGACAACGATGGTGAATTTTTCAACAGCGGAGCTATTTGAGAAGTTGAAATTGAAGACAAAGACGAGGAGGACGAGATTGAAGTGGTGGAGAAAGTTCTGGATAATTTTCTGATCAATCTGGTACCCATTGAGGACGACTCATTTTCCTCTGTAGAGACCTTTTTAGTATCCTTGTTTTTTGAGCTTTTGCCTTTATGTTTGATTTTACCTTGGCTATGGTTTTTCCCATTGACGTGTTGCTGCCTGTCTTGAAAAGTAGATTCACTAGAGAATCTTGCCGATGAAGGAGTATCCGGAGTTTGGACAGGTTGATTCGAGAACATTGACGAAACAGCAGATATAGGTGAAGAGTTCAAACTGGGCAGTGGGAATGGTGGGTACGTTGATCCTTTGATACAACTCACTTCATCTTCGCCGAACTTGTCCAAGGCTTCAAGATCATGCAAAACATTATTAAACATAGTGCTATAATGTTTATCGTTCATGTAATGGTGGTGGTGATCAATCTTCTGAATGTCCATTGTACTTTGAGATCCCAATTCAACTTGTTGTTGATGAGGATGATCACCAAGATTTGACTCTTTCACATTCTCATTCTCAACGGAGAGTTCTTCGAGCTCTTTTATATCGCCATTTGAGAACTCTATATGATGCAATTTTTGATCAGGCTGACTGTTCATAAAATATGTATTATAAGTTATTTGTGATGGATCACATTGCAGCTCCACAAAATCATTGCTGTCCAAACTTCCACTTTCCCCGTCGTATGAGAAATCTAAACTCTGAGTGTCATCAAACGAAAACCGGTTTGATCCTTTCACATTTCTCACCTTAACAACTTCAGGTGACAAAGTAATAGAAGTTTGGGTAGTATCGTTCGTTGTAAATGTAGTATTGTAATCGAAACTGGAGACCTCATCAACTTCCCCTTCCACTTGTTCAAATTCCATGAGCATACTCTCATGGGCTGATGTGACTTTGCTAGATGGTGTCTTATGGACAACCTTATCTTTATCATGAACTCTTCTTCGTTTCAGGTTGAATGAAAAAAATGAAGTTAAGCTTTCCATATTTTACCACCGCCTGATCTGATTGTCATAAGAAAGGAAAAAAGTTAATTGACTACAAGACTGGTTGTAATGTAATGAAAAGTGAAAAATAGAATCCCTAATACTAAAGTTGGATCAATTGAAACGAATGGCAGTGGTGGTGATAATGATGATACAATTCACAAACGCTGAAATGGCCAAATAGTATTATATAAGTTGTTGCTTTTGAAATGAAATGCGGTTGTTTTTGCAAAGAGAATAAATGAATATGCATGCGGAAAATTAGGAAACTCCACTACTACGAGATTTACATAAAAATAGTATTGGGCTGCGGATTCAAAGGCATTCAATTTCATTGGCCCAGCAAATATCACAACAACAACGTTAATTTATGCGAGTGAACATTAGATGTTAAAAAATTTTTCTCTATGTTTAATAAATTAGGTGCAGTTGAAAACTCAGAAGAAATGTAAGGACCGATATTTGGTCGTGTAATAATTTCAATATTCTTATGTCATTGAATTTATTTTTAGAAAGTTATTAATGCTTGACAAGTTAATCCAATTCTGGATCAAGTATCGCTTCATCATCAACATGATAGGTCTAAATGTGTTGACATCTGTTCTTGTATAAAGCATAAACTGCCATACAACTATTGGTCTCCATTCTTGAAGAAATGGTAAGTGTTATGGTCGTAGTGAAATGACATTGTGAAAACAAAATGGAATTTTGATAAACTTCCATCAAAATTTTTTTTGCTTCAGGCTTCAGGCTTTCTAGGTTATTTTGCAGTCTCCGGGCATTATTCACTTACAGTGTTCTATTGTGTTCGTGTCGTCAGTATGAATTGCATGAGACATACTATAACATTTGTAGAACCATCGCAAAAACTCAAAAATGGAACAAAGTAGGGCAAAAAAAATCAAAAATGGCGCGTAAATTGTTGTTGTTACTTTATGGAGTACTGCTAAAGCATTTCCGCTGTGTTTCTTCAAAACAAGTTTATTTCCGCAAAATTGCCAACCATAATATTATATGACCTCTAAGGCTGTAAGTTGGAACTGGAAAGCGAGTTCCAGTCGACAGCGTCCAAAAAATGGTGATTCAAATGCGTCCGGAAATAAGGTGTCAGTAACAACAACAACAACAACACAGACAACTAGTACTGCTCCGTCCTATCTAGATTCAAAGCCTAGGGAAGAAAAGTTTTACAAGGAATTCTATCCTGATCTCGATGAGGAAAAACCTTTAAAAGTGTTCATACTTGCAGCCCATGAAAGCTTACAAAATCACCAAGATGTTCATCAACAAGCCATTGCTCCACTGTCATTAAAAAAACCTATTTTCAGAATAGTGGATTCCCTGCATGATGATGCCAGCACGGGAAAATTGAGTCGAAACTTGATCTCTTTGGGATACCGGGGTGTTGATGATGTGCATAAAGCGAGGATTAGTGATGCTTATATACGACCAGATTTTTCCATCAACACCTTAACTAACAACACGATGACCAAAAATGATAAGTTTCAGGTGATGTATGATATGGATGAGCAAGATATAGCCTTTGTTGATTTGTTGAACCAGACACTTGACAAGGAAATCATCTATGAAGTACTAGAAATAGCATTTACTTTTCTAGAAAGAGAATGGTATTTGTTAGAGAAGATTTTGCCGCCAAAGAGAAAATCTTTGGACTCCATGAACAGCGATGAAATTATCGACAAGGCCACACAACATACGGCCATATATGGATCAGATGATGGCAGCGGATGCCTGCCTGAGGAAGATCAGTGTTGTGCCGTATGTAATGAAAGTGAGTGCGATAATTCAAATGCCATTGTGTTTTGTGATGGTTGTGATATTGCAGTTCATCAAGAGTGTTATGGTGTAGTGTTCATTCCAGAAGGGCAATGGCTATGCCGTCGTTGTTTAATATCCAGGAACAACAAGTCACAATGCTTGTTCTGTCCAAGTACAACAGGTGCTTTCAAGCAAACTGAGAACGGATCGTGGTGCCACGCTATTTGTGCTTTGTGGATCAATGAGTTGTACTTCGCAAATCCAATATATATGGAGCCGGTTGAAGGGTACAACTTGATACCGAGGAGTCGATGGAGATTGATTTGCTACATTTGCAAACAAAAAGTAGGTGCTTGTATCCAGTGTTCAAATAAAAATTGTTTTCAACTGTATCACGTTACGTGTGCTCGAAGATCAGAACTTTACATGCATGCAAAGAATGGAACTCAGCAGGCTTTATCAAACCCATCATCATTGGTCTCTTACTGTGATAAACATGGGCCAGCTTCATATAACCTGACTCACGATGTGCGAACGGGGATTGAGAAGACAAGATTATATTTTGCAACCGTTGGTGCCATTAAAAGTCATGGCAAAAAGAACTCTCTGAAAAGCATCAAGGTACACAAAAAGAAAGAAAGCCCTTTTAGATGGAAGTCTGAATTGGATACCCCAATTGCGCCTGAACTATTTGCAAACAGATTGCAGGAATTTTTAGCCAAGCAGCACATACCTGTGGATCGTACCACCATATACCGACTATGCTCGTACTGGTCTTTGAAAAGGGAGTACAAACGAGGTGCTGCGTTGATCAAAAGGTTGGATTCTGCCCAATATGGATCTTTGAACTCTCAGGAAATTGATGAGAGAATGTTCTTCTTGGATCAATTGACTCAAGATGTGGATAGATTATGTGACTTGGCCTCTCAAACTGCAAAGAGAACCTCTCTTGAAAGTAAAATTTTGGAATTCAAGTTGACGTCGTTAGACTTGTTGTATTTCCCGGTGAACTACATCATCGAAACTTTGTTGGAAAGAATAACTCTGCTCATGGACAAATACCATGGGTTCAGCTCCCTTGAGATTCCAGCTGATTCTGGATCATTGACCTTCAGAGAAATTTTATCAAAGGTGAATGAATACTCATACAGCACTGTCAGTGAGTTTATTGACGAGTTTGAAAACTTGATGAATATTGTAAAATCCATGAAATCGGTGCAAGCGATCAGTGTCAGGAAAGGTTATGCTCGCTGGAGAAAGGAACAAAACTATAGGTACAAAGCAGCACTTAATTTGGAAAGCGCAATCAGAGATTTGTTGGCTAAGAACCATGATGTAGATCTCGTTGAACTCTTGTCCAAGGATGTATTTGAAGTTTCAGGGATGGAAATTGACTTGCAAAAATGGAAGGGCCCGGAAATATCAGGTGATTTGACCGATGTTGATGAAGCTACTGAAGATGTCTACTAAATCGAACAAGACATCGTCGCGTATGTAAGAATTTATAATGCTGTAAGTTGATAATGTACTACACTAATTTTTTTTTTTTTTTTATACAAGGAAAAATGTTCAACAAGTTGATGGAGTAGTTATCAAGACCAACAAGAATGTCAGGATCGGTTGTCAGAGCCTTTGATTGGGACTATAATTTCGAACAAAGGTACTTGACCTTTGATCGAGAGGAGATTTCCTTATATCAAACAAACAACAATCTGGAGGTATGTCTTACAAATTTGGCTAGGGTATAATGTGACAACTAACATCGGTAATTTTGATACACAGGATGAAGATGATGCAATTGTCAAGAGTTATAGTCGTGGGGGATTTGATTCCATCAATTGTATGAGCTACTCGCCGAAAGATGTTGGTATAGTTGGTGCCGGTCAGATCAACGGTACCACAATGATTTTTGACATAACTTCTGCAGACTCTAAACCATTACTGATTAACCCGAAACAGCGAAGGCCGTGTAACTCAATATCGTTCAATGGCGAAGGCTTAGTTCTGGTTGGATTCGACAAACTGAGACAAGACTACAGTTTACAGCTATGGAATATGCAACATTATTCAAGGACAGGTAGTAACGACACGGTTGCCCCACCATTGATAACGTATATTCAAAACGAGGTGATCTTATCGACGATTTTCCACCCTAATGAGCCACACTGTTTGCTTACGGGAAGTTACAAATTTTTGAGAGAGTTTGATTTAAGGTCAGAGCAGCATGTTTTTCAATTGGGAACGAGATGTACATCAGGTATATCTGTGGATCCATTCAATCCAAACTTTTTTGCTTCCTATTCGGAAGACGGCACATTGTGTATCTGGGACCGTAGAAAGTTAATCTCGACTGTCAAGCAACAGAAGAATACTGGAAGTGGAACACTGTTGAGCAACACTGGAATAGTGCATGAAGCTCCATTGTTGACTTTTAACAAGTTGTTAAACGATACGAGAAAGGGAAATTACTCCAATGCATGTTTCAAGTACTCTTCAACGAGGCGTGGTGAGTTCTCGACATTGTTCAATGGGGATATGATAAGAAGATGGAGTACTGGAACCATACCACCCACTGAGTCTGAGTTGAGAACTTATAAGACCTTTTTACAGAATAATAAGGAGTCCAATGTAGCAGCGCTGAAGTTGCCACCACCGTTTGATTCCCTTTTTGTTGTAAGTGTTAATGATACCAAGACTAAATATGAGAGGGTGGTGTCGTTTGAGTACGCACCGGACAAGGACTCCCAGTTTGGGATCAACTATGTATGCATGAGACAATCAGGTTCTCTTTACAGAATGTCGGTCACAGAAGCACAAGACACATTGGAGTTTAGTTCTTTCAATGACATCACCTTTAGTGGACCAAAGGGGACTTACACTCAGTTGATCCGGGATGTTGTGGAGTCTAAAGTGCCTGACGTGAACCACAATGTGGAACTATCGAATGTAAATACGAGAAGAGCTTCTGGAATATCAGTAGGTACAGTACTGACAGAAAACTCCACTATTATAGAAGAATCTGATTCGGAGAAGGATTCAGACTTCACTTATGCAGCTGATCGGGGCGCCGAAGACTATTTACAGTTCGACAATCCTCACAATTTGATAGACTCAGAGAAGATTTTGGAGAACGATATTTCCTCCATTATTCGAAGAAGAGCTATGATGGGCTATGCAACAGACACATCCAAGAATGTGATTTTGATCGAGAAGACCATGAATTTAAATCATGAAATGCATCTAAGAAACACTTGGAAGTGGGTCGACATTTCAAGAGAAACGAGTTTGTCAAGTGCCATGGTTTCCAATAACGTTGATTTTTCATTTCAAGGTGTTGTAGGAATTTGGAATGGGGCTGGGACGTTCAATAATCAAAACAGGTCGAAAGACAAAATCACTGAGAAGAAATTTGAGAAAGCTGTGACTGATATAGTAAATCGTAGAGCAGAAAGGAGACCACTGTTAGGTGCTGGAGTTTCACGAGATGGCAAAAAGATGAATCAAAGACGACTTTGCCTCTATATAGTGGGTTGGGACTTCACCAAGGAGGAGCTAGACCAAAAATTAGACATTTTGACGGCTAGATCTCAGTACGAGAAGGCTGCTGGTTGGGCTGTATTTCATGGGGATGTGCCAAGGGCAGTCGAGATATTAGCAAACTCAAAAAGGGAAAGGTTGAGAATAATTTCCACTGCAGTTGCTGGATATATGGCCTATAAGGATATTCAGACCAACTCACCTTGGAAAGACCAATGTCGTCGTATGGCGTCAGAGTTAGACGACCCATATTTGAGAGCAATATTTGCATTCATAGCGGACAACGACTGGTGGGATGTCTTCGATGAAAGCGCTTTACCCCTACGAGAGAAAATAGGTATTGCATTGAGGTTTTTGTCGGATAAGGATTTGACCGTGTTTTTCAATAGACTTTCTGAAAAAGTTATCAAGGGGGGTACTTTGGAGGGGTTAATATTGACTGGGTTCACTCCCAAAGGGATGGACTTGTTACAGTGTTATGTTGATAAGACGAGTGATGTGCAAACTGCTGCTTTGCTAGGCTCATTTGCCTGTCCTAGATTTTTTTCCGATGAAAGAGTCGACACCTGGATCGAATGTTATCGCCTGCTTTTGAACAGTTGGAGTTTATTCAACGTTCGTGCCAAATTTGACATTTCAAGATCCAAGCTATCCAAGACATACGCTGATGAGAGCACACTAGAGCCTCCTCCAAGGCAGGTTTACTTGCAATGCTTTCGTTGCAACAAGAATATCTCAGAACCCAAAAAAACTCAATTTCTGGAAAATGTGTCTATGACAAAAAAGAGGTTTCCACTGCAGCAGCAGCAGCATCAACTTCCACAACAGTATATGAAATCGATAGCAACAAATTGGGAGTCAAACTCTTGCCCTCATTGTGGGGCTCCATTCCCAAGATGTGCTATTTGTCTTTTGTCTTTAGGTACACCGCTTCCTGACGAGGTTTCAGTAGATTACTCTGTGTGCGATGAACATGAAAACAACAATACAAATAGCGCGACATCTGCAGCTCACGATTTCCGCAAAATTGATAAGCAGTTCAAGCAATGGTTCAGTTTTTGTTTAAGTTGCAATCATGGCATGCATGCGGGGCATGCTGAGGAGTGGTTCTCCAAGCATTATATTTGTGCAGTACCGGATTGTAGCTGTAGATGTAACAATAGGTAGGTTAAATGGTCACATAAAAATAAATGTAACAATTATTAGAAATAGTTGATAACATAAAAGTCAACAGGGCTCTTAAAACCAGCTGATCTGTCACTTTGAGTCCAAAAGGGGTCTCCTTGATATCATTCATTTGTGAATTCAGGGAAAGGGTGCGGCAGAAAGCAGCAGTTGTTCTTCCTCCGGTTTGCTATTTGACGACACTTCTCGTGGCTGTAATCCGGGTAGGTGAAGTATCAAGGTATTCGGCTGATACTTTTCATTGTAATGTAATATTTTGATGACAGGTCTCTCATGCAATATTTTGATGAGTCTGGTTTTTTACGAGATGAGAGATACCGTAATCAGAGCTCAGTAACGATATAAACTCGTGTTATTAACTTCAAAATTACCTTATTTCGCTAGATGGAGTCTATGGATTTTGAGTGGTTTTTCGTTTGGTTTAGCAAAGCCAGCAGCACCGATTGTACAACTAATGACCTCAATCTGATAGGCCTAGAGCTGCAAACACACTTTTAAGATATGGGGCCTCTTACTCACACCTCATCCGACGTCAGTCTCGAAATCTTTGTAAAAGCCCCAGTTCAACAACTCATATAGAAAAAATTGAGAGAAATCAAAAACAAAAAACAACAACAAACCGAAACAAGGGAAAAAAAGAGTCTATTGACAAAGGCGAATTGCAACACAGCACACCCAGCTAGAATAAGATAAAAATCTGATCAGTTTCTTTAGGAGAAGCCAACATCTCAGTACACTGTTGTCCGAACAACTCTTGTCGTCTAACCATCCAAATAATAATTTCTCAGCTTAAACGCGTGAAACCACATCAATCTCACCACCCACACATTTATGAAGTTCAGCTCTTGTTTATTGTCAGTTTGATTGCATTTTGAACTGTGATATTTGTTTTATTTTGATCAATTCCCAACATTGTAGAAGAAAATGGCTGAAGCACATGATTCCATTTTGGAAGATGTCAGAAAGAAGATCGAGAGAGAGAGAAACATAGCCTTAGGTGCATCAAATTTGAAGAAGAAAACGAACAATCCAGTCGTTATCCAAAAATGTAACACCTCCATTCGAGAGGCTCAACAGAACATAGAATACTTGGAGCAGACATTGTCCAAATTATCGTTACAGAAAAGAGAACAAGAGAGCCGCGATCTGCTTCAACAACAACTGCAACAACGACAACGACAACCGCTGAGACTGGATCAGGCGCTAGCAAACATCAAAGATAACAGAAATGATATGAGAACGCCTGTTGTCCATACATTCACCCGTTTGGAATTGATGAAGTATGATTGTCCATCTTTGGGTCATCGAATTCAATCAATGTTGCAACAACTCGAGTTTAGAATTCAAGTCGAGCAACAATATCTAGAAGCAAATGAGAAGATCTCAAAGTTATATCTGATGGATGGTGATCGCCAAAGTACCAATAAGGCGGAAAGTGGTCGAATCGAGAGTTCTCAGAAGATTCTGTTGTTGAAGAAATCTTTGAAGCGCTATCAGGCCATGCACGTTGATGTCAATGAGGTCACGAAGGATAATGAAATAATGAACACTCCAACCCTGCGTAAAAAAACACTCTCAGGTACATTGAACATTGGCTTGACAACTGTAAGAGATGTTGACCACATCGCATCCCCAACCTTTTCGAGGAAGCCTGAATCGTTCATCGTCTTAAAAATTGATGGACTGGAAGTAGCAAGGACAAGAGGCTCTCGAAACGATAAATGGAACGAGGAATTTAACATTAAAGTTGATAAGGCCAACGAATTGGAGATTACAGTGTATGACAAATCGGGAAGCCAGTTCGTCCCAGTGGCGGTCACTTGGTTCTTGATCTCTGATATAACTGAGGAGATCAGAAAGAAAAAATTGGATAATGCAGCCAATAGCGCAGGATGGATAAGCGCTTCTAAGCTTCAGCAAGCTTCACTTGATGGAGATTTCAGGACATTGCCTGAATCTCCAAACAAGATAAATAGGCTTGATACAACCTCTAGAGATGACAACAACCCATCTTCATCGACTGGCTCGAATGATTCTATTGTGTCCAATGCCTGGTACATTCTCGAACCATCGGGACAGATTTTGCTCACCTTGGGTTTTACAAAATCAGACAACTCTAACAAAAAAGATTTTGTTGGTGGTTTAGGTCGTCATGGTGCCATTCGTCAACGTAAAGAAGAAGTTTATGAGCAACATGGTCACAAGTTTGTTCAAAAGCAGTTCTACAATGTCATGTGTTGTGCGTTATGTGGCGACTTTTTGAGATACACAGGGTATCAATGTCAAGACTGCAAATTACTTTGCCATAAGAAATGTTACCAAAAAATTGTTACCAAATGTATTTCCAAATCAAGTTCAGAACTTGATCCTGATGAGGCCAAATTGAATCACCGTATTCCACATAGGTTCGAAGCTGTCTCCAACAGAGGTACGAAATGGTGTTGCCATTGTGGTTACATCTTACCTTGGAGCAGGAAAACAGTTCGAAAATGTTCAGAGTGTGGTATCATGTGTCATTCCTATTGTACGCATTTGGTGCCGGACTTCTGTGGTATGTCATTGGAGATGGCCAATAAGATTTTAACAACGATCAAGTCAACCAAAGGAACAAATCAGCAGCGTTTAGAGCCTGTTCATGCTGACCAAATGTCCTCGGCTTCATCAACGACATTAACCCCAAGTTATCAATCACCTCAGTCGAAACTCCCAAATCGAACGATGGATCCTAATCAAAAGTCAAAACAACTACCTTCAATTCCTGCTAATCCCTATATGTATCAAGATGAGAAGCCTCAAGCTCAGTTTGAACCGGTGAAATCAACTGATGACACTATCAAGAAAGAAGCAGTTTCATCAAGGACAATTGAGGACGAAGAGATGGATGTCTCCTTCATGGACGACTCAAAGTCTACCCTGATCACCTCTAATCCAGAAATGTATCAAAATCCAATGGAGTCTGACGAGGAACGAAATCCATTCCGATCATCTTTGAACAAGGAAACTGTTGAGCCAATTTCTACGGTAACAAGTCACAAGGTAGATCAAAGTGAGGAAAATACTCCAATTCCCTCTCTGATGAAGAATGAAATCCAAAGTGTGTCAGAGGAAATTCAACAGGACAAGCCCGTGCATCACCATCAACATCGTCACCATCACTTACATCAACAAGAAAAGAAGGCTTCTCATCGTCGTCGTCGTAAGCTTGGTTTGGACGATTTTCAGTTTCTAGCCGTTTTGGGTGCTGGTAATTTTGGTAAGGTTATGTTAGCTGAATCACGTCATACCTCCAAGCTTTGTGCCATAAAAGTGTTGAAAAAGGATTTTATCATCGAAAGTGATGAAATTGCAAGTACTAGATCTGAGAAAAGAGTATTTTTGATCGCTAACAAGGAAAGACATCCTTTCTTGTTGAACTTGCACTGTTGTTTTCAAACTGAAAACAGAGTTTACTTTGTCATGGAGTACATCTCGGGTGGTGACCTTATGCACCATGTACAGTGTGAAAGATTTTCTGAAGAGAGGGCACAATTCTATGCCGCAGAAATATTATTGGGTTTGAAATACCTCCATGACAGTGGTGTCATCTATCGTGATTTGAAATTGGATAACATCTTATTGACAATGGAGGGTCATATCAAACTTGCCGATTACGGATTGTGTAAGGAGGGAATGTGGTATGGTAAATCTACCTCAACTTTCTGTGGTACTCCTGAATTCATGGCACCTGAAATTTTGCACGAACAAGGTTATGGTAGAGCTGTTGACTGGTGGGCATTTGGTGTTTTGTTATATCAAATGTTATGTAACAGATCACCATTCAATGGTGAAGATGAAGATGATACATTCAGTTCTATTCAAAATGATGAAGCGAGATACCCAGTCACCATGACTCGTGACGCCGTTTACCTTTTACAAGGGTTGTTGACCAAGGATCCTTCTCAGAGATTGGGTGGTGGTGAGAGAGATGCTTTGGATATCATGGAACATCCATATTTTGCAAACGTCAACTTTGATGATATTTTAAATCTTAATGTTAAGCCCCCATTCGTTCCTGAGATAAGATCGGCAAGAGATCTTTCAAATTTTGATTCTGAATTTACGAGTGAGACACCAAGACTTACCCCCGTTAATTCGGTATTGGACACTTCTCAACAAGAGCAATTCCGTGGATTTTCTTACACCAGCGGGGATGATATTGTTTGAAAGAAGGGGTGTTTTTAACAATTGTGCTTTCAGTTTCATATTTTTATCTATATTCTTCTTCTTTCATGAGCCAATAATAATAAAAATGGAATGCCAATTTGAAGGGCGATAAAACACAAGTTGTGTCAAATATCACATCGTATCTTGAAATCCGGGTAAGCAACACCTTTTTATCATCTGCCAATTAGTTTTTTTTAAAACATCACGGGTTTTGTAGTTCTCTTTATATGACAGTTTGACTTCCTCTTTTGGTAATCATTACCAAAAATAAAACAGTTTTTGTTGTGTTGTGATAATGAAAATTTTTTCAGTTTTCTTCGCTCTTTTTTTTTTTTGTGCTTCTCTTTGGTATATAAAACTATTTTGGTACCCATTTCTAATCAACAAGTAGTTATCATCAATAACAAACCAAATAATTCAAAATGGGTATGTAGATCAAATATCTGGAAAGCAGACATACTCATTTGCTTTGAATTTGTCAATGTGCTTCCATTGCGTTGAAACTCGACTTGAATCTCATATTATCAGTGGCACTCTGTTTCAATGATAGATTGGCATTTGTGACGTTCTGTTAAAATTTATAGACTCATGTTGCACTCTAGTCAATGAGAATTCGTTATCAAACTCTAGCAAGCTTACTTTTCATTCATAAGATATCATTATAAAGGGCAATCATACTAACATGAATATTTCTAGTTGCTTTTACTGTTGACCAAATCCGTGCCTTGATGGACAAGACCACCAACATTCGTAATATGTCGGTTATTGCCCATGTCGATCACGGTAAATCTACTTTGACCGATTCTTTGGTTCAAAGAGCTGGTATCATTTCAGCTGCTAAGGCTGGTGAAGCCCGTTTCACTGATACCAGAAAGGATGAACAAGAAAGAGGTATTACCATCAAGTCTACCGCCATTTCTTTATACTCTGAAATGGCTGAAGATGATGTCAAGGAGATTAAACAAAAAACTGACGGTAACAGTTTTTTGATTAACTTGATCGATTCCCCAGGTCACGTTGATTTCTCTTCAGAAGTCACTGCTGCTTTGAGAGTTACTGATGGTGCTTTGGTTGTTGTTGATTGTGTTGAAGGTGTCTGTGTTCAAACTGAGACTGTTTTGAGACAATCTTTGGGTGAAAGAATTAAGCCAGTTGTTGTTATCAACAAGGTTGACAGAGCTTTGTTGGAATTACAAGTTTCCAAGGAAGATTTGTACCAATCTTTTGCCAGAACTGTTGAATCTGTTAACGTTATCATTGCCACTTACTCTGAGAAGTCTATTGGTGACGTTCAAGTTTACCCAGAGAGAGGTACAGTTGCCTTTGCTTCTGGTTTACACGGATGGGCCTTCACTGTTAGACAATTCGCTACTCGTTACTCTAAGAGATTCGGTGTTGACAGAATTAAGATGATGGAAAGATTATGGGGAGATTCATACTTCAACCCAAAGACAAAGAAATGGACTAGCAAAGACAAAGACGCTGATGGAAAGCCATTGGAAAGAGCTTTCAACATGTTTGTTTTGGATCCTATTTTCAGATTGTTTGCTGCCATCATGAACTTCAAGAAAGATGAAATCCCAACATTACTTGAAAAATTGGAAGTTACCTTGAAGGGTGATGAAAAAGATTTGGAAGGTAAGGCTTTATTGAAGGTTGCTATGAGAAAATTCTTGCCAGCTGCTGATGCCTTGTTGGAAATGATTGTCATTCACTTGCCATCTCCACACACTGCTCAAGCTTACAGAGCTGAAACTTTGTACGAAGGTCCATCCGACGATGCCTCATGTATGGCCATCAAGAACTGTGATGCCACCGCTGATTTGATGTTGTACATTTCAAAGATGGTTCCAACCTCAGATAAAGGTAGATTCTACGCTTTCGGTCGTGTTTTCGCCGGTACCGTTAAATCTGGTCAAAAAGTCAGAATCCAAGGTCCAAACTATGTTCCAGGATCAAAGAATGATTTGTTCGTCAAAGCCATCCAAAGAGTTGTTTTGATGATGGGTAGATTCGTCGAACCAATTGATGACTGTCCAGCTGGTAACATTATCGGTTTGGTTGGTATCGATCAATTCTTGTTGAAATCTGGTACTATTACCACCAACGAAGCTTCTCACAACATGAAAGTCATGAAATTCTCTGTCTCTCCAGTTGTTCAAGTTGCTGTTGAAGTCAAGAACGCTGCTGATTTGCCAAAATTGGTTGAAGGTTTGAAACGTTTGTCCAAATCTGATCCATGTGTTTTGACTTCTATGTCAGAATCTGGTGAACATATTGTCGCTGGTACCGGTGAATTGCATTTGGAAATCTGTTTGAGTGATTTGGAACACGACCATGCCGGTGTCCCATTGAAGATTTCTCCACCAGTTGTTGCTTACAGAGAAACTGTTGAAGCTGAATCATCAATGGTTGCCTTATCTAAATCTCCAAACAAGCATAACAGACTTTACGTCAAGGCTGAACCAATATCCGAGGAAGTTGCTTTGGCTATTGAGTCAGGTAAGATTTCTCCAAGAGAAGATTTCAAAGTCAGAGCTAGATTGATGGCTGATGAATTTGAATGGGATGTTACTGATGCCAGAAAGATCTGGTGTTTCGGTCCAGATGGTAACGGTCCTAACCTTGTTGTTGATCAAACCAAGGCTGTTCAATACTTGTTGGAAATCAAAGATTCTGTTGTTGCCGCTTTCCAATGGGCTACTAAGGAAGGTCCAATTTTCGGTGAAAATACCAGATCCGTTAGAATTAACATGTTGGATGTTACCTTACATGCTGATGCTATCCACAGAGGTGGTGGACAAATCATTCCAACCATGAGAAGAGTCACTTATGCTGCTATGTTGTTGGCTGAACCAAGAATCCAAGAACCAGTCTTTTTGGTTGAGATTCAATGTCCAGAAAATGCCATTGGTGGTATTTACTCAGTCTTGAACAAGAAGAGAGGTCAAGTTATCTCTGAAGAACAAAGACCAGGTACTCCATTGTTCACCGTCAAGGCTTACTTGCCAGTCAACGAGTCATTCGGTTTCACCGGTGATTTAAGACAAGCTACTGGTGGTCAAGCTTTCCCACAGATGGTATTCGATCACTGGCAGACAATGAACGGTGATCCTCTTGATCCAACCTCTAAGCCAGGTGAAATCGTCTGTGCTGCTCGTAAGAGACACGGTCTCAAGGAGAACGTTCCAGGTTATGAGGAATACTATGATAAATTATAAGCTAATCAACGCAATCTTGTGTTGCTTGGTCTTTCAAAAATTTTTCATCTTTGTGTTATTTCTCATGAGTTTTTATATCTAATGTGCTTTTACATATATTAATTTGTTCTATGGAATCGGTTTTGTTTTCCTGGTCTATTTTTTTTTGATGTAAAAACTTTTTATAGTTTCAAAATCAATCAGTGTTACTTATTTTAAAAAGATTTTGTAATTCATCCTTTTGCCTGATCCCTGATCACAGCACAGTCACTACTCGCAAATCAAAGCATATGCTGCATTCATCTATAGTAAGTAACGATAAATCTAAAATAAATCAATGCTAAATCTAATTCGCCGTTATAAATAAAGAACCTCTTTGGGTGTGGGATTCTTTTTCTTCCAAACTACCATTACCATCAGACTCTAACTCATCGAAAAAAGAACCCCACTCATAGTCACCACTTTCCAAAATGCAGATAGGCATATCTAAGTCTATTGATTCGTTAGGAGTCAATAAGCTGGGTAAAAAAAATTGTAAGACACCATTGTAAAGTATCTTACGATCAACAGAAACATTGGTCGATTTCGACATAGGAACATGGCGAATCATACCTTTTAACGGTTTGCTTGATCTGTTTGTGATGGTTGTCCTGATAGTGTAGAAAGATTGTAGACTGAGACTGTATGATAACGAGTCTGATTTATCAAGTTGTTTGCCCTCTTGGTATACTGTTTGTTCAATTTCCACTGTGTCAACTTTCAAAATGTTGATCATCTTTGATGATAACCTCATGCCCCGAAGTTCTATATCACCATGAGAATCATCTCCTGTCGTTGCCCAACTTCCTTGAACGTGTTTCAATAACTCTTGCCTGTACCAGAATGCCTCCCTCACAAACTTTTGTTCTTCCTTAGGAGTGTTACTGTCAAAAATAAACTGCTTGTTACGTAAGCTGGGTATAGGCTTTGCAAGAACTTCTTGTTCAAGAGAAATGCGCTTGAGTGGTATGAGGAACCTCAATGTTTTTCCCTTACCGATGGTGTCATCTATAACGCATTTCTCGGATTCAAGCAGCTTCGCTATAGGTAGCATCTCATCATCAAGTAAGGCACCGACTGACGACGCCAATCTGACACTCAAATCGCCAGACCAACTATTTCTAACGTCGAGAAGTAAAAGGCAGTAATCTGTCAATTTTTCTCCAGCTTCCACTCTTTTATTCAAGTACGACCAGAAATTTCCTCTTTTCGTCTGAGACTGTAACCCGGTATTGTTTGCAAAAATCTCTGTCGAAGCAAAGATTGGAATGATGTCACAGCTGGCAATCTCAATACTTGGATACACGGTGATGTTGATCGGTATATCGATTCTCCTAACGTATTGCATCAGAGAGTTGTCTGTGATATTACTATATTCTAACATGACACTACCATGGGTCATCCCACGCTTTCCCAATAATGAGATTTCAATAGAAAAGATTTGGTGACTCGTAATCTTTGCCAAATCCCTTTTATTGGTAATGTTGAAAGGTACCTTTTTGAGTAAATAATACTCTATCTCGAAAATCTCATTTGGGGGTAGCTTCGATGACAACGCTTTCTTCAATGGCTCAGTGGTCGAATCAAAGAACAAAGATGTCAAATTATTGATTTCAACCTCAGAATTATTTTGGAGTTTAATTGAAAATGTCTTCATCTCACCTTCCAATAGCATTATTGAGCTATTCAACAAAGAAGTATCAATGAGCGATAATATTGGCTGAGGTGGTAGGACGTGAAACTTTAGGGAACTCGTCACCGAACTTGCATATTCATTCTGATACAAGATTGAGGGCTCTTTCGGTTCCAAAAAATTACTGACACCAGAGTTCTTGATTTTCTGGTAAACCCTGAAATTTTTAGAAAGGGAGATTTGAAAATTCTGTGGAGCACAACCGCTCACCTCAGCGTTGATGCCGACGATTTCCAATTTGCCAAATTGCATAGGAATGAAGGTGACTGCCACATTCATGAGTTGGCCGGCTTTGACAACCACCGATCCTGTCTGCGCTTCCTGCGATAGAGCTTGTTGCATCAAGGGAAAAGCTTGAGTAGTCTTGACGTCGAAAGAGCCTCCACAAACTATCTGCAAATTCTTTACATCTATGTCAAACGCAAAGGGATTTTGTAAAGCAACAACAATTTCTGTCGACTCATTTTGAACCAATGTGACAAGCTCTTCTTCTATATCTTTGATTGACGTGAAAGGATTGTAAACCTCTGTTTTAGAAAATTGTTGCCCATCTATATCGATGAGGGACTGCGTTTGTTTGAGAGATGTTAAATCATTAGTCGATGGCAGGAAAGAAATGTTACGAGCCATATAATCGTCCCAGTAATGAAGTGATGGCCGATTATCCGTCAAATTCATTTGCTTCATCTGGCGCTTGATTCTGTTGAATATGTTTATCTGCTCTTCTGCACTCAAAACAAAGTTATAACCTTTAAGAAGAATTGATCCATACTTGATTGAAACGTCAAAATAACCAAGTTTTTCAGTAAGCTCGACAAATCGTTTTAGCATTATCAAATGGATATCAATCCAGTTGGGCTCTGCAGATCTCATCTCAGTCTCAGTGGGATAGTCAACAGCCACACCGTAGCTTCGTAAAATGTTGTCCGTCAAGTTGGTTATAGAGCCAACATTTCTTCTGTAATCAACGTGCATATTTTTTCCTGGCGCTATAGAGGAAAGACTTGAGTTGATCTCAGCTCTTTTGTCGTGCAAGTATGGAGTGATGATGTCGAACAATTCTTTCAATAAAAACGATCGACGTCTATAGAGCTTCAAATCGGTCGCGACTGAGATTAAGCATGAGTAAATTTTAGCTTTGTGAATGAAATCTAACTTTGTAAATTGTGATGTAAATATTTCGCTCTCTAATTCCCTTATTTCACTTTTTTCTATAACATACGACGCTCCAGGATCAGCTGTGTAAGACTCTTCAGTTTCGTGAGATAAAGGCACTCCTTTTATGATATGTTTCATAAGCTTGAAGTTGAGCCCTCTGTTGATATGAATGAGAGATGACAATTTGACAAACCTTAAAAGTGTCTCACAATAAACTATTTGTGGAACATAATCTTCAACTAAATCAAAAGTCATCTTGTAGTATTGAATTGCTTTCCTGAGTAACTCAAATATTTGTTCTGCAACTACCGACATATCAACTTCTGACATCAGCAAAGTTTGTTGTTGTCCCCCATTCAAGTTATTTGAGTTTGCTTGATTAGGTACTGCTGATGATATTGTCCTGGAAAGGGAGTTTCTTGGAGAAGCTGTTGGTGACAATGGTAAATTATCTTTGGCTAAGTTAGATAATAAGCCTCCACCTTTAATGATGGATAAAATGGGAGAGGGAAGTTGGAAGGGCACCTCAAGGAAAGTCAACATCATAATACAAACCCCTAAACCATCCATTGCACTTCCTAACCAGAGGTAGTCATTTGCCAGTTTCAACAACACGATGGCATCACAAAATTCTTTTAAAGAATCATTTAATCTTCCGCTTAACAAGTAGAAATTTCCGAAAATTTTTTGTTGCCTGCCTTTGATACGATTATTCCTGATACGATCCTGATTCAAATTTGCTCCACTATTTTCGAAATTTGGGAGAAAACTGGCAGATGATATACGCTTTTTTTTCTTTTCCGTGAGAAGATTAGATGATGAGCTTTTAGGCAAAATTGTTGGTGATGAGTGCCCATTAAGTCCAGCTGATGAGAAACTTCTTTTTGATATGTCTCTAGGTCCCGAGGCGCTCACCTCACTTGGCCCCACTGTTCCTGGGGACCTCAATGTAACATGTTGATATGAAGATGCATACGTTGATAACGATTCAAGAAAGTTGGAAGTGATGTCACATAGCACTGTTTCAAGCGCAGTTATATTTTGTGATTGAGTCAAATAGAAAATATTCTTATGAGAAGGTAAGGTATCAATGATGTTGGCTGGGGTGTCACAAACTATCAAATTTTGGTTGATAGCGCTTATGTGATCTTTTCTCAATTGAGCTAGCTTTTCCTCAACGTTGAGATCTTTTGAATGCGTGGCTATACCTAAGACGTTGAACACTTTTCTAAAGGGTTCGAAGTCTTGCAAAAACATTGACTCTGTATCTGACTGGTACAATTGATACTCATATATTATTCTTCCATGTGGGTAGCCCTGTGGGTTGAATAAACCCCTGTTCGGTGTCACATCGACTAATCGTACCTCGATATATTTGGTAAGAGAGGCATTGTAGAATTTTTCGAATTTCTCTATCGATAGTCCCTCAATTGGTACCACAAGTGTTTTTACCCTGGACGGTGCGGTATAGGAGTATGTGTCCAATGCCATCACTTTCAACTGGTCTCGTGCCTGCCCTTGTTTCGAAAATATTCTCCCGTGAAGTTAACTGTGTTGTGTGTCTGGCAGTGAATCAGTATTTTTTTTCTCTCCTTCCCATTTTAGTCGTTCAAAATCTACTGATATATTTTTTGTGCTCTTCTTCTTTATTTTTCTGAGAAATAATCTGAATAGGAATTGGTGGTATCAACTAATAGATAAATTATAACATTAGTTAACTTATAGTACGACATACAATGGCAGGATTGAGCTTCGAGAACTACCAGAGAAACCAATACTTGGCCTCAAAAGGTGTTGGAGTGCCAACTGCTACATCCACAGGTACAACAATTGTGGGTTGTATGTTCAAGGGTGGCGTTGTGGTGAGTATAATTCGTGAGAGATGAAGAAGCCTGAATACTTTTACTAACAATCACCTGTTCATAGATCGCCGCAGATACAAGAGCTACCGCTGGTCCAATTGTAGCAGATAAAAATTGTGAGAAGTTACATAGATTGGCTCCAAAGATTTGGTGTGCAGGTGCAGGTACTGCCGCTGATACAGAGATGGTTACACAATTGATAGGATCCAACTTGGAGTTACATTCAATGTCGACCAGTAGGGAACCAAGAGTGGTAACGGCTTTGACAATGTTGAAACAGCACTTGTTCAAATATCAAGGACATGTAGGTGCATATTTAATTGTTGCCGGTGTTGATCCAACTGGTGCACATTTGTTTTCTGTTCAAGCACATGGTTCCACCGATGTTGGATATTATCTCACTCTAGGATCCGGTTCTATGCCTGCAATGTCTGTGATGGAAACCCAGTGGAAGAAAGATATGACTAGAGAAGAGGCCATGAAGTTGTGTTGTGATGCTATTCAAGCTGGTATTTGGAATGATTTGGGATCTGGATCTAACGTTGACTTGTGTGTGATGGAAGTTGGACAGGATGCTCAATTATACAGAAATTACTTGACGCCAAATGTAAGAGAAGGGAAGGAAAGGTCATATAAATTTGCTAGAGGAACAACGGCAATTTTGAAGGAGGATATCTACAAGATATGTGATATTCAGGAACAAGTTTTAACATTAGACCCGATGGAGGTGGATGCCTAGTGCAATGATTCATAAAGAAAATTTATAGCGTGTAGCCAACGCATTCTGTTAGGGTCTTTTCCTCATGTTGTCTTATCTTGTACAGTTAGCTTATCCACCGATTCGGTTATATTTTCAACAACATCTTCATCTTTGTCGACAAGCTGTTCCAAAGCTTTGATCGTACCTTCTACGATGGCAATGTGTTCCAGATCATGAATTCTTTGCTCAAAGTCTTCTAGACTTTCCTCTTCAACGATATCAATTTCCTTTATAAGTAAAGGCTCACCCCTATCAACCAGCTGAATCACCTTGTGTATCATACAACCGGCCTTTTTAATTTCGCCATCTTGTCCAGCTTTATAACTTCTTTCGATCGCATGAGTACCTTCAAATGCACCAGGTAAAGAAGGGTGCAAATTGATTATTGGCAAGCCTGCATCTTCCAATGGGTCCAAGAAATCTGAAGAAAAAATCAACATCCAACCCGCACAAACGATCAAGTCCGGTCTTTTATAACCCTCTGTTGAGCTCTTGTCAATGGATCCATGTAATATTAGATTCACCAAGTCCAGATTAAATTTGGCACGGGCGATCGATCTCTCCTCTGTTTTCTCCTTTGGTATACCTTTGTAATAAGTTTTTAATTCATGAACTGAAGTAGGAATAGAAGCCTTGGACGCCCTTTCTAATCCATATGCTTTCGCTGAGGATGAGATGACTCTCGTGATCTTCCCTGGTATCTTTCCATCAGCAACATTATCTATCAAAGCTTGCAAATTGGAACCATTTCCTGATATCAAAACTAATATGCTCTTTTGGCTCATATCAACAGTAGCTAAAGCGCTTTATTCGAACTCACCAGATGGTAAATCAAATAGGTTCGCAAATTATTTTTTTTTTTTTTTGTGAAAAATGTGTATCATATCTGACTCTGAATTATCGATTAAGATCTAAAAAAAAGAAGGACTATATACTACTAAGTAGAAACAGTACATCTCAATGGATACTACCTGCCCATCTACTGAGGCCTATATCGCTGCAATTGCTTAAAGTTCGGAATAAATAATAGATATAAAAAGATATACTTAGTCTAGGTACAAAAGCTTGACATTAAAGGTACTGAGATCAGATAATTTCGAATTCCTTCCTTCATATCAAAATTTTTTTTTTCATTGGATTCAAGTAATCATTTAGTAATGGGTCTATTTCAAATAATTTATAAGTTTTCGATAACTTTATCGGTGAAATGTTGTGTCGATGATGAACCTTTCAAGTCCTTAGTTCTGTTTTCTGGACCTGATGCAATCGTCTTGAAGACAGCTTTTTCAATTTTGTCGGCAAATTCGTTCAACTCCATGTGTCTCAACATCATGCAAGAGGACAACAACAATGCAGTTGGGTTGGCCAAGCCTTTACCAGCAATGTCTGGAGCAGAACCATGAACAGCTTCGAAGATGGAGACTTTGTCACCCATGTTACCGGATGGAGTCAAACCCAAACCACCAATCAAACCAGACGATAAATCTGACATGATATCACCGTACAAGTTTGGCATAACCATAACCAAATGGTTGTATTGTGTTGGTTCTTGTACCAACTTCAATGAAAGGTTATCCAAGTTTTCGAAAGAAAGTTCAACATTTGGATATTCTGGAGCCAAATCTTTGGCAACTTGAACAAATAAACTATCAGATAATTTTTGAATCGATGCCTTATGTACAACCAAAACCTTGTTTCTACCTGTGCTGATAGCGTGTTGGAAAGCATATCTAATAACTTTCTCAGAAGCCTCTCTTGTGATCAACTTGATAGATTGAACAACACCTGGGACGATAACGTGTTCGATACCAGAGTATTCACCTTCTGTATTTTCTCTAATCAAGACCGTGTCAACGTTTTCGTATGGAGTTTTGTAACCGACAACGGACTTACATGGTCTAACATTGGCGAACAAATCAAAAGTTCTTCTCAAGGTCAAGTTCAAAGATTGGTGACCTTTACCAACCGGTGTTGCCAATGGACCTTTCAATGCAACCAAGTTCTTATTGATGGATTTGACAGCTGGTTCAGGAATAGTGGTTTTACCATTGATGAACAAAGGAGAGACATCCGCAGATTCCCATTCAATTGGAACCTTGGCAGCTGAGTAAATCTTTTTGACAGCTTCAGAGATTTCAACACCAATACCATCACCTTCGATAAAAGTGACAGTGTAGTTACCATTGGCGTTCTTAGCACCTTGGAATTTGGCAACGTTTGAAGCATAGCTTCTTGCATTCCTGCTTATCGAGGATCTCAACAATTGTTTGGTTTGGAATTGGAACATTATGTCTTATGGATTAAAGATCAAGTTGATGCTGAACAGGAACAGAAACAATTGAACAATTGAATCAAATAGCTCTCTATATGTTTTTTTTTTCTATTTTTTTCATTCTCCAGTTTGAAAATCCATCTGCGGAACCGAAATCGCATTGAAAAATAAATTTGATTTATTCAACTAGCAGCATCAGTGTGTTTCTTTCTACACGACTCTTCTTTACCCCCAGAAGTGATCTTTAACTGAATAATTTAATGTAAGACAGCTCAATTCTCATCCAACTCTTTTCAAAATGCATATAGACCATTGAGTGACAACAACTATGAAACAACGATACTAAGGAGCTACAGTCAAATTTCACAACGGCCAAGGTTCAAAATATTATCAGCATTTATATCCTACATTTAAAATTCTTGATAACAAAATTCACAATAATACTGACCTTACTTTAACTTGTGGCTCTTTAGAGCGTTACTCTTTATAAAAAAATTGGGGTCTTCGCTGCCAACAATTATATATCAACAAAAGCAATCAAAATGATTAAGTATAGAAGTACCAGTGGATGAGCTAGCAATTGATGGAATCTTTTGGAACAAGGAATGTCTTGCGTAATTCGTTCTCTCATTCGATGATTCATTTACTACAAGTCTGACAATAAAGTAAACCACAATTAGTAAAGGAGAAGCATACATATAATAGAGACAAACATAAAAAGAGAGGGAAGACCCAAATGGAATAGGATGCAATTCAATCGCAAAAAAACCTAACTGTACAAATCATCTTCCTCATCTGCTTCAGCAAATTCAGCTCCTGTAGAAGCACCGGCTGGAGCTGCAGGAGCTGCTGTAGCGTTATCATTGAATCTGAAGTTACCAAACTGTCCTCTTGAGGCTTGTAATTGCTGAGCGTATGCCTCATAACGTCTCAATTCGGCATCCGAAACAGAACGTTTGGCTGTCTTCATAGCTTCTTCAAAATGACCTCTACTTATGTAAGGAACTGGATCTTCTTCTTCGACTTCTTCCATCTCGACATCACCCTCTGCTTTGACTTCAGTGTTAGAGGCGGCGGCTGCTTCCTTTTCAACTTCTTTCAGTTTTTGAGCCTCGATAGCATCTTTAATAGCAAACTTAGCTGCTCTCTGTGCAATGTATGATAAATCAGCACCAGAGAAACCTTGTGTTGTCTTGGCAATCTCCAACAAATCTAACCCAGGTTCTAATGGTGATTTTCTCAATTGGGCCTGCAAGATAGAGAATCTAGCCTGCTCATCTGGCAATGGAACATAAATCAATTGATCTAATCTACCTGGTCTCAACAAAGCTGGATCAATTTGATCTGGTCTGTTTGTAGCACCAATCACGAAAACATTCTTCTTGGCATTCATACCATCCATTTCAGTTAACAACTGGTTCACAACTCTATCTGAAGCTCCACCAGCGTCACCTACAGATCCTCCTCTGGCCTTAGCAATAGAATCTAACTCATCAAGGAAAACAACTGTTGGTGCAGCAGCTCTGGCTTTATCAAAAATATCTCTAATATTTGACTCAGACTCACCGAACCACATAGATAATAATTCAGGACCTTTAACTGAAATGAAGTTAGCAGAAACTTCAGTGGCAACAGCTTTGGCCAATAAAGTCTTACCAGTACCAGGTGGACCAAAGAAAAGAACACCTTTTGAAGGTGACAAACCAAACTTGGTGTACTGCTCTGGATGCAAGACAGGATACTCAACAGTTTCCTTCAATTCCTCCTTGATCTTGTCCAAACCTCCAATATCATCCCAAGTGACATTGACACTTTCGACAACTGTTTCACGCAAAGCAGATGGGTTAGAGTTACCCAAAGCGAACCTGAAGTTGTCCATTGTAACTCCCAAGGAATCCAATACTTCGGCATCGATTGTCTCTTCGTCCAAATCAATGAGATCCATCTTTTCACGAATTTGTTGCATGGCAGCTTCGGAACACAATGAGGCAATATCAGCACCAACGTAACCGTGAGTTTCAGCAGCAATAGCCTCTAAATCGACATCGTCACCCAATTTCATGTTTTTTGTGTGAATTCTCAATACTTCCAACCTACCGGTTGCATCTGGAATTCCAATATCAACTTCTCTATCGAATCTACCAAATCTTCTCAAAGCTGGGTCAATTGAGTTTGGTCTATTAGTTGCGGCAATGACGACAACATTAGATCTGGCTTTCATACCATCCATCAAGGTCAACAATTGTGAAACAACTCTTCTTTCAACTTCACCATTGGTCTTGTCTCTCTTTGGGGCAATTGAATCGATTTCATCGATAAAAATGATAGCTGGAGCATTCTTCTCAGCTTCTTCAAAAGCTTTCCTCAAGTTAGATTCAGATTCACCAGCCATCTTGGACATAATTTCAGGACCATTGATCAAGAAAAAAAAGGCACCGGTTTCATTAGCGACCGCTCTTGCCATCAAAGTCTTACCAGTACCAGGTGGACCATACATCAAAACACCTCTTGGAGGCTTTATACCGATGGTTTTGAATAATTGGGGATGTCTTAATGGTAACTCAACCATTTCTCTGATTTGTGCCATTTGTTTCCTACAACCACCAATGTCATCGTAACCGACTTCGTTTAAGTTATTCTCTTCATCCTCTCTATTGATTGGTTCACCTTCACAGTGGATTATTGTGTCTTGAGCAACAATAGCATATTCAGAAGGATCAACTTCAACAACTTTGAACTCCACTTGTCTCATACCACCTCTGACTGTGAAGAGATCACCTTTTCTAACAGGTCTGTATGCCTCAACAAAGTATGGCTTCAAGTAAACATCAAATAATGAACCAGTGATACCTTCCACTGTATCAGCGATAGGTAAGACTGAAATTCTTGAGGCATACTTGATATCTGGGCATGGATGAATGGTGACAATGTCACCTAATCTAACACGCAAATTGTTACGCACAGTACGATTTATTCTGGCCACACCATCTTCCATATCGTCATCTGCCAACACGATCAAAACGGTATCTTTGCGCTTCTTTCCTGTGACTAAAACGGTATCACCACGGAACAATTGTAATTTATCCATGGTATTTGAGGACATGGCAATAACAGAGTTATCGTCATTGACGGCATCATCAACAATCAAGGCTAAGAAATTGAATTTGTTAGTACGTTTCTTCACTTGATCAAACAAGCATATCAAATCGATGGCAAAATTACGCCACAGTCGATAAGATTGAGAAATTAGAGTTGGTCTATCGATTCCTTGCTCCATAAAACGGTTTACTTACCATTATCCTTCTTCTTTCTTCTCAAGATGGCGGTAGCAGTGCCATCATCTGCTGTTGGTTCTTTACCAGAGCCATCAACCAACTTTGTATTCTTTGAGTCAACCATTACGCTATCAACTATTAAATCTGTTTCAATTGAGTATAAAACAAAAACTTTTGAATGCTAGCAGTTACCCAGGTGGATCAATTTCTCGTAGTGAACGATTTAAAAGTGATTTAAAAGAATAACCAAGTTGTATATAACGTAAATTTTGATAATTTATATAAGTAGCAGAATCATATTTTGATCTTCTAGTGGCAAAAAAAAAAGGTCAACCAAAATTTATCAAGCGCTGTCATTCTTCCTGCGAAAAAACACCACACTAAAAACACATCGGTCAAATACATTCACTCGGCTACACGACTTTTTACATACATTTTATTATCAAACTACATCGAAACTTCCAGAATAATCACTATAAAGGAATTTAACTAGGGGTCCTTGAGAGCCTCTCATTTCAAAGTTTTAGAGTTTCATCATTCCTCTCATCATCTGTTATTTGCTCGACTCGTTTTCGATTTTTGATAATTTTTCAATGACTTCCTTCTGTAATTCAGTCAATTCCCCAAAATCAGCCTTGTTTGCTGGCCATCCTACAATAAGACCCGTCTTTGCGTCTCTCTTTGGAATCAAGTGGAAATGAACATGGTCGACAACTTGATGAGCAACTCTACCATTGTTTTGCAAAATATTGTAACCATCTCCTTCTGGTGAATCAATATCTAAATTTAATGCAATGGCAAGTTTCTTAGCAATTGGTAAGATATCAGCCAAATTTTCGTCTGGTAAATTGTGCAACTTTGCACCATGATATTTTGGTATGATCAAAAGATGGCCTTTTGAAGTTGGTTCAATATCGAAGAAGGAGAAAGTATGTGCAGTCTCGATTAATTTGAATGATGGGATTTCACCTTTGTATAATTCATGCTAGGTTAGTAAGAATTGAAACAGGCATCGGAGTTATAGGGGTGGTCGAGCGCTCACCTTTGATGATCTTGCAGAAAATACAAGAAGCGTCACTGGCCATTTTTGCTGTAGACATCGATATTTCAATTTGATATCGAAGTATAAATTGATTTTATAAGATCCAATTTTTTTCATCATCTTTTTTTGGACATTTATTGAATGATTCAATCATCAAACAAGATGAGTATGTGGAATACTTTAACATAGCTACAATTTCAAAACCTTAACTATACAATTAAAAAATTCTCATATCATCATATCATCAATCCAAATCATGTTCCATGGCATCAGAGGTGTTACCTTCCTCACCTGCTCTTTGATTAGAGGAGTTGGGGCTGTTCTGAGCCCCACCAATATCATTATTGTTGTTGTTGGGAGTCGACCTTGAAGCCCCTTGTCTACCTCTATCACCAAAAAAACTAAGGAATGTACCACTGAACCTGTTGATCTGGTCCCGTATCTCTCGAGGTACCTCACTACCATTACCACCTATAAATGTGAAGTTATTCCTTGAATTGGGTGTTTCGTTAGATCCAGCAGCTCTGGGTGTATCCTCCATAACATCGTCTATGTCAATATCAGGATCCAGGTCATCTGAGGTTGCAGCACTTGTGGAAGGGTTCTCATTGGACAGGCTGTTAATCGTTGCAGTTGAATTGGTGTTGGAAGGCGTCGGCACTGACCCATTTCCAGTCAGGTTGCTGGTTGGCAGTGCTTCTTGTCCTCCTCTTATAAATGTCTCCACAATGTTGCCCAACATCGACATCCCTTGTTGAATGTTCATATTGTCAATGTTCATTGGAGCATTTTCCTGACCCTGTGAACCTCCAAACATCAGTTGATAGACTGTTGGATTGGAATCACCATCACCACGTATCCTGTTCCAAAAACTGGTATTTTGTCCTTCACTTGCAGAAGCAGGACGAGTACCTGACGGCGTTGAGGAACGCTCTGATGAAATTCTTGGTGAATTGAGATCTTTTCCCGCTGCGGTTTTTTCAAAAATAGTCTTCACTAAAGGATTCATCAAGTCATCGAGATACTCAGGTGGATATCCCTGTGTCTCTGCTCTTTTCCACGAAAATTTTAACCCATCACATAGTTTACCAAGAAACTTTTGATTGATCTGCTTTTGAACACGATTGGCGTATTCTTGCTTCTCTTCTTGGCTTTTAGTCTGATAATCCAAAGGGTATATAAGACCATATGCGGCAAGTATTGCATTATTATAGTCTTTGAAAGCCTCTACAGCATATCCTGTGTATAAATGGCTAAAAGCTAGTCTTGCCCATGCGCTAACGTTTGAAGGATGCAACTTTACAGCCCTTGATAGATCCGCATTAGCAGAATCTCCCAAGTTCATTGCTGAGTATACTGCACCTCTATTACATAGTAGCTGATATGAATTTGGATTCAAGCTTAATCCTCTGGTGTAATAGCTGACTGCTTCTGAACGCTGCTTATCTTTAAACAATTGATTTCCCTTCTTTCTGAACAGTTCGACTCTTGAGGCAATAGACTCGGCATCGTAACTTGCTATTTGTGTCAAAGTAAACAGATGCCATTTCGAGACCAAACTACTGCTATTGACTTCTGCTTGGAATCGGCTACTCAATGGATTGCTATTCGTATAATCCTTCAAAAATGCATATGTTAATTTTTCAAAAGTCTTGTAAGTGATATCCAGGCCTTCCACCTCGAAATGCAGTTCTAGAAACATTGTAATAGCCAATGGGATTAACGAAAATGGGTCCAGTTTAGGTTGGAAGAATTCAAATTCTGTTGAAAATGAAGCCTCATGAAGAAATGTAGGAGCCCAAGCTCTCAATAGTAACATGTGATGTATATCATCGTGGTGGCCAAAACAAATCTTTAGATAATCATTTTCTAAAACATTATTCTCTTCGAAACCACAGTCCTCAACCTTCAACTTTTCTACTCGTCCCAATAATTTTTCACATATCAGATCAAAAAATGGAAGCTTGTTGTACTTATCTTTCAACTGACGTGGATGATTTTTGAGTGGGTCGTTATAGAAAAGCGCAAACTCTCTCAAATAAGACGCTATAGATGTGAGAAGTGCAGCTTCACTTCCCGGGCTCAATGAAATTTCAGTTGTCATATATATTTGATGAGACGTATGAGTATATGTGCATCAAATCAATTCTGTCTCGTCTTCAAGGAAACTCGGTAACTTTTTTGTGAGCTTGAAAATTCAGTTGATGGATCCATTTTACTTTATTTTTTTTTTTTGCTTTTTTGCCTTCCACACTGCGAGATAGAGATAGAACTTTCTCGAAATCAACTCTATATTTATCTATCTACAGCATGAGTTTATGGTCATATGATCAACAGCAAAGAGAAGACTCTCTCAAGGAATTGCCTGAGCCCATACTAAGCAGGGAAAACTGTCTTTCACAGAAGGGTATAAGATCGTTTTTGAAGTTATCAAGACTTGCATCTGATGATACTATCAAGCAGCATTTAAACAATATTCTTGATAGTCATGATCGCATCATCAAGAGATCAAATGGGGAATTGTGCAGCTCTTTTATAACGGATTATCTTTTTCCTCAGTGGGACGCTAGATTGAAGACAATTACCTTTTGTGAAAATGAGGCTAATAAGTTGAAAGAGGAAATTGATAAGACAGTTGTGCAGAAGGAGAAGAAAGAGGTTGATCCTAGGATAGATCCATACTATGAGAGAAGCAGCAAAGATGAAGTTGCCCAACAATATTATAAGTTCAATCAGCTCTCTAGCTGGGTGCTGAATGAAAAGGATATTGAGACGATTGTGGAGGATCGAAGTATCGAGATCTTGACTGACAGATGTCATTTGAACAATAACTTGAGAGAGGAATTTAACCAATTCAGAAAAAATTAACGACATGACTTGTATATAATAACTGTATGACAAGATACCAATCTATTTGAAAAAGGCTCCAAATGTAATGATACATAGCAGAGATGGAGTTGTCAATTATGTTTTTGATCACATTAATGTTGATCTAGCATAATTTATTTTAATACTATCTGTGATATGTGTGCACTTCCCCTAAGGTACAAGTATCAAGAACTGGTCCAGTGAAACAGCAGGTTACCATATATTCTACGGTGATAGATGGCTTTGCAGACCAATTAAGGCAGTATTGGTTACAATAGCTCACACCAACCAAGAAGCAAAGCTCAATAGATTGGAGTTGGACAGATTTCGAGAATTTGAATATATATTTACATACATATGTATTGCCCTGTATACTATATTATGTTGTTTTGAATCAATAACATCTTATTTTTTGAAACTGGCAGCGGCAGCGGCACTAGCAAATTTGTTTTGTTTTGTCTGCGATAAGAATGAAAAATTTGCCTGGTGAGCGTGTGGTTGACTCTTCTGTTGTTGGGTATAATGGTAAGATATCGAGCTATTTGAACTTGATCTAGGGGGACCTGCACTCTGTGGTGATGAAGTGGAAATAGCTGATGCTTTTGATGCTGAAGAAACTGCTCTCGGTGATGACCTGGCCTTACTAGTTGGCGTGATGTTGAGTTGTGGACTAGCAAACAATTTTCCCTGTTGAAGCTTTGGTGTGCTGACAGTGCCTTCTTGGGTAGAGAGACGACTGATACCGCTTTCAATCTCATCGATTGGTGAAACTGAAATCTCATTATCAGCATAGGAGAACTCGGAGCTTGATGAAGGGCTATTCGAGGAAGAAGAGTTTTTCAACAACTCTTTTGCTTTCAACAAAGTATCAATCCATGAAACACTTGGATTCACTCTGACACTTGGCACATATGGCGTTAACGGTGTTGACAGCTTTGATGAATCATTTGTTTTCTTTGTTGGACTCAAGAGAATAATATTAGGTGAGTTTTCATCTTTGATGATGAAAACTCCATCAAATTCGTACATTGATATACTTTTGTTTGTCAAATCCACAACAATCAAATTGGCTTCCTTAAAGTCACTTGCAATATCGCCGCTTTGCTTTGGGTCTAATGTAGACAGTGATTCTTGGACTGACTCTGGGGCGAATTCGTATATCAACAATCTTCCCAAACTAGTGATTATGAGCAAACTAGGGTTGAAATTGTTAGTCAAGTCCTTGTAATGGTCATCGATCAACTCGTTCAATACTGTGTCGTCCAAACTGTCTTGTTGTGATGAGGTGAGCGAGAATGGCAACTCCGATTTGAAAATGCCGTCAGCCTTCAATATATACTCATCAGACAGTAAAGGAATGTTAGTTAGTGACTGCAAATGATTAGCATCAGCAACTCCATTGACGAACCTAGCAGATGGCAGTTGCGTTCGAGGGGCAGCGGAAGGAGGTGTGACTGATTTTGAGCGAGAACGCGTACTCTTTCCATTCAATATGCTACTACTGAACGATTTTTTCATCAAATTACCCATCGAATTGATTGTGTTGCTTGGAGATCTATTAGTGATGGTTGAACCATTTGTGCCATTACTAGTTGATTTTTTCAACGATGAAGTATTCCTGTTTTGAGGAGCAACAACTATTGAAGGTTGTGACACTAGTGGAGATTCAAGAACAGGCAGTGATATTGAAGTTTTCATCACTGATTTATGCTTTTTCAGTGCACTTGTTGAGACCAGTTTGAATACTGGATTTGTAGAGCTTCTCACTCTACCAACTGGTTGAAAATTTGATGACTCTAATTTCGGCAATGATTTACCATTTTTAGTGGCACTTGCAGCTGCACTAGCCAGAGATACTGCATTCCTTTGTTGCAAATTGAGTTCGTTATTCTTCATGATAAGTCGTTGAGTCAAAGCCTTATTCATAGCTTGTTGATTTGTTTGTGTGGTCATGATCTGTCTTTGTAGTATGTGATTTGGTATAGAATTGATATTACTTTGTAGTTGCAGTCCTTGCGGAACATAGAACTTTGATGAATCGAATCTTGTTTTCTGAGTGAGTATTGGGGAAGCCTCCTTTTTCTGGGAATAAAATCTGGGGTTATAACTTTCGAATTTGGGTACTCTTCTTTTCCAAATGAAATCCTTGTTGTTCCAATTTATATCTTTGAACCATTCGTCAGCTCTGATGTCGTTCATGTTGTACCTATTTTCAGGTTTTAAGACTAATAAATTGGAGACGAGATGTTTGAACTTCCCAGGAACATAGTAATCAGGATATTTGTAATCCAACTTTATAATTTTTTCAAACGTCAAATACTCTGTAGTTCCTTTAAACGGTGGGAATCCGGTAAGCAATTGGAAAAGAATACAACCAATGGCCCAGCAATCACATTCAAATCCACATTGATTGTATTTTAATAGTTCTGGGGAGACGTATTCTGCAGTCCCCACAAAAGAACCGGCTCGGCTATCTGCAAACTCACTCTTCTTTGCGTCCATCTCAGGGGCAGTTTCTTCCGCTAACATTTTAGCTGCTCCGAAATCTGTTATCATCAACTTCCATTCTCTGTTCAACAAAATATTTTCGGGTTTTAAATCCCTGTGTATTATACCCTTTGAATGAATAAACTCTACCGCATCCACTAACTGTATGGCGTAGTACTTAGTTACTGCCTCACTCAACGATCCCCATTTCCTGATAAGGGACAAGAGCTCTCCGTTTAATGCGAAATCGATCACGTAGTATAAGGATTCTGAATCTTGAAAAGTGTAATGCAAAGTGACTATACCAGGATGGTGACCCAATTTGTTCAAAGTGTTCTTTTCTATATTGACATATTTTATCTTCTTCTCCTTCACTATATGAGCCTTATTCAATACTTTTATGGCATAAGTGCGGTGGTTATGTATTGACACTGCTTTATACACCTTTGAGTATGAACCCTCACCGATACAAGTCTCAAATTCGAAATCCTTAGGAGAATTTTTTCTCGACATGGTTTTAGAATTCTACAGTGGTTCTTCTATGAAAGAGCAGTTCCAAATTGGTATCATGAACTGTCATTTAATGTTTCTTGATAACGAATTGAAATATGTGGTGTGGTTGCTTTTGAAAGGTTCAGTTTTTCTCCAAGTGAACAAAAAAAAAAAGTAACAGCATTTTTGAAGAAACACACACCATACTACTCTCGAACTGAGACAGAGACAATCTCAACACTCCTGACATGTTTTTACCGATAGGGCAAGCTATTTTAAAGACCTTTACTTCAATGACTGTAATACAAACTAAGAAAGGCTTCAAGTAAGCTCGCGAGTTTGACGTCAAATTTTTTGTTTTTGGATCATTAGTTATTTAACGAGGATTTATCTTTTATACCTATCATCTATTCATCTGTGCGATCTGTCTTTCCTTGAAACCACCAGATCGGTTTGGCATAATCTTGACTATATTATCATCAGTGGGTGTGAATCCACATCCTTGAGAGCCGATTATGATGCCAGTCACCGCAAAGGGCCATAAAACGAAGTGGAGAACTTAAAGTAGTTTATGCGCTAATCACTTAAAATGTGTTATAGATTGCCTTTGGCTGCATTCCGTCCATAGAAGAAAAACACATTAATCCCTATGATGAGCTACAGAGTTGTCGAAAGAGACATCAATAACACCGTTTATTGCCGTCTAGGAGAGCAGAACTATAAAAATGCTAATATGAGCTCAATTTCTTTGCCACAGAGATAGCAAAGATTAATCAGAACAATTACATTTACAGACAGAGTGCCCCCTTCGTTCACCTGATGTCTTGTATTTTGCTGATTTTTTTTTTTTTGTGCATTCATTCATTAGCAAAAGTTAGTTGTAAGTAGAGGTTGAATTGGCGTACAAGAATGGCGACAAGTTGGTGCCTGTTTCACCTGCAATGAATTGACATCTAAATTAGTTGATCAACAGGTAATCAACTTAATTTACAAGACCGCTAGGGGAGATAATTTTTTAAAGCATATGCAGTATGCTGCCTTATTACAAGGGAAAAGAACAATAAAACCGCCCATCAGAGAATCGGATTGATCAGACTTGTCTAAAAATTGATCACTCTTTAATACATAGATGGTTAGAAACTCCGTCTTCTTAGAACGAATGATTCGTGTAGAGAATAATTGATGAATCATTTACCTTGTCGTTGCAAAATATATTAAAATTAATGTAAATAAACATAATTATATTCCTAAAATTGAATTAAATTTTGATTAATGATTTCATTATTAATTAAATTCATGATTTTGATTAAAAATCGTACTTCTTCGAGATTTATCTTACTTAAAATTGACTGATACAAATCTTTTTGATAATTCTTCCTCTTTTTTTGCATTAATTTCTCCCTCTTTCGAAACCAAGTCAGGCAGCTTTCCAAGGTTATCAAGAAATTCACGTCAGGCACGGTCACTATATTACCTTCCACATTCACAGCTCCTCGAAACTTGTTAGCCTCACAACAAATCTCTGCAGAACCATGGTCTCTTCTCCCGAAACTGTTCTCTTGTTCTCTGCACTTCTTTTCCACTTATTAATTCGTTGGTAATCGGTCGATGCAGCAGGAATCTTGTATATGTTTACTATTAGATCACCCGAATTGCACTTCTCGACATGGTACCTAACTGGTGTAAACTTAAAGCTTTGATCCTTTAATGTATTAAAAATTGTCCCTATCGGGCATTAATAGCCTCGCAACTGGATGAATGTTATCACCAACCGTCCAGCAGCATTACCTGATGAACCTTCCGACAATTTCATACTTTCGTGAGGTCAATGTTTGGGACCCTGTAGGTTCTTTCTTGATCTGTGAGACAGGAATCACATTTCTACATAGATTTTCAAATTAACCAATATTTGAATATCAACATTATTGAAGGAAAACCGAAAAATACCGACAGTATTTCACACAGTCGTAACATTGCTAAAGACTAGCCTATTGGGGGTTCCATAAGAGTCAAAAAAATTTTCTGGTCCCAAAACATCCTTCAAGCTCATATCGGACAATGCTTTGGCGATGTTGGAGGGATTAATACCGCGATCCAATAATATTGCCAGCATACCAGTAACGCTTGCTGCAGACATCGATGTACCACTTTTGGTAACGGCCACATGGACATCCATGTTATACAAGCTGGCAACATTTACTCCACTAGCAAAGACGTCGATGCAAGGCCCCCAGTTTGAGAATGGTGCAACTTGGTCGTTCCTGTCATCCAAGGCACCAACAGTTATTGCATATGGAGATGACAGTGGAGAATTATGACATGCATCGTAGTTTGAATTTCCCGCCGCAACAACCACCACCAATTCAGCACGATTCAGATGTTCAATGGCGTCATTTAAAAATTGAATGTATTTCGGTGCTCCAAAAGAAAGATTTGCAACACCTAATAAATGATTTTGTTTTACATCATTGGCGGCGTATTCAATGCCTCTGATAACGGATCTCAAAGTTCCCACACCATGATTGTCCAATACTTTCACAGAAACAATTTTGCAAGAATTGTGTTCTCAGGGAGGATCATCATTGTCCATGAACGATGAATTGCGTTGGCTATGAGAATTCGCCCCATCTTTTAATGTTTTTTATTTGGAGACAATCGCTTGTATGAATATGGCCTCAGTATCGTTGAAATTTATCGAAGTAGAAACATGCCAGCGTACTTATTCAACATCACTGAGCTTTCATTTGTGATTGTGCTAACATTATTGGACTTATTTGTATCATTCACAATATTACTCGGTAGGGTGGTATCAAATCAATTTTTTTTCGGGAATGACTTGAACAGAGGTTTGGGAATACAAGGGATTGGAATCGCAGATGAGAACAAAAAAGCTATCTGTTATACGGCAAGGATTTGAAATTAGACAAATTGGTATCTGACAATAACCATGACAGTTAAAAAATGGAAGACGCTGAATACGAATTGATGGATTTACACTCTGAGTCTGAAACTGAACTTGAAACAATTTTGAAAAAAGTTCTCCGTTGACGTTATCATATTCCCGTATGATATCTCCTTCTACCATAATGTTCTCAACGCTTTTGGACCACTATACTTGTTTGGTGGTCATGGGCAAAAGCCCCTCATACTCCCTACCAGAATGTTCTAACTATTTTCCATATCTTTTAAAATCTTTGATCTCATCCTTATTATTATCATTATTTAATTAAAGATTTTATCAAGATTCATTTATTTATTTATTCATCGATCTTTCGCTTTTTCCAATACCAGAGTTAATTCAAATCTATATCGAATGTATCATGTTAAACCTTATTCTAAGCCATGCTGGAATGCAGCGCCAAAATGTAATCTTACCTTGCCAAACTAGGTTCTATAGACACTCATTTTTTTGATGTGACCCAAAGACAGATTATTACTTTTGTGACTTGATTCTATAGACCTTACCTGATCAATAAGTAAAATCATCCAATTTTTAGGCATCGTCAGTGTTAGCTGGCACTTGAAGTGAATTTCCAAAAGATGCCGAGCTCCGAGTTCTAGCTTTGAATGAATTAGGCCTACTGACAGTGAAGACTTTACCGCTTCTCTAGTGTTAGCTTTTGGGCTAATAGAGCCTATATGGGTTTAAATGGATAAGTTTTAATGACATGTACGACTTGCCGTATATTACTGCCTGCTGATATAAAAATAGGTGGCAGCTTTTTAAACATTGAATTGATAAGTTCGAAGAAGACTTGCCTATATTTTGAGTCCCTTCAGCGTCAGTAGATAAGAGTCTTCTGAAATTTTATTTGTAAATTTCAGACCTTAATTTGAGGGGTGTTTATTTGACTTCGATTCAACTACACTACTCTTTTTGTCAAGGGTGATGATATTTTGCTCTCGATATAACCAACCTAGATAAGACAAACGGTAATGAATGATAGAAAGTGGGCTCAAAATCCCTGAGGAGATAGAGAGGAATAATCGATCTGAATCAGCATGTATCCTTCAGCAGAATGAAAAATGATTCACTATCGAACACATCTTTCATCTTTTAGTATAAGAGTGTTTAGAGTGAGTGAGTGAGTTTGATTTTTCAAAAATTTTTTTTTTTTTTTCTTGTGGAAAATCGTTCGCAGTAGAAGATTGATGTACAGTTTATGCTTCGAAGACTAGTAACTCGTACCGCTACAAGTTTTGTAAGAAAAATGTCAACCGAACTGCTGCTGCTGCTGCTGCCTGATGCTGTAAGCACACAGCAAAAACCACAAAGAGCTAAACAGTCAAAAAAGAAGGATGCCGTACAATTCACTTTGAAAACACCTAAGGGTACGAAGGATTGGGCTGATAGTGATATGATTATTAGAGAATCGATCTTTAACTCCTTATCAACGCTATTCAAGAGACATGGAGGTGTCACCATTGATACCCCAGTGTTCGAGTTGAGGGAGATCTTATCTGGAAAATATGGTGAGGACTCTAAATTGATTTACAATTTGGAGGATCAAGGAGGTGAGTTGACCTCATTGAGATATGATTTGACTGTACCATTTGCCAGATTTGTAGCCATGAATGGTATCCAACAGATCAAGAGATATCATATTGCTAAAGTGTATAGAAGAGATCAGCCGGCAATGACTAAAGGTAGGATGAGAGAGTTTTATCAGTGTGATTTTGATATTGCTGGAAATTACGATCCAATGGTTGCCGACTCTGAGATCTTGAATCTCTTGGTTGAAGGTTTAAGCGGTTTGGGTATCAGGGACTTTAAGATCAAGTTAAACCACAGAAAGATCTTGGATGGTATCTTCCAGGTCTGTGGAGTCAAGGATGAAGATGTTAGAAAGATTTCATCAGCCGTTGATAAATTGGATAAGAGTCCATGGGAAGTTGTGAAGAAGGAAATGGTTGTTGAAAAAAATCAAACTGAGGAAGTTGCAGACAAGATTGGTGAATTCGTCAAGTTGAACGGTGACATCAGAGAAATTTTGCTGCTCTTGAACGGTAACGAGTTGTTGACAGCTAATCAATCAGCCAGTGAAGGTTTGAAAGATATGGAGACGTTGGCAAATTACTTGGAAGCCTTTGGCATCAAGGCCTCGATCTCTTTCGATTTGTCATTGGCCAGAGGATTGGATTACTACACTGGGTTGATCTATGAGGCTGTCACATCACTGTCGGCACCACCAAAGGATGCAGCTTTGAAAAAGGCCAATGCCAAATCCGATGATGAAGATGCATCAGAGTACGTTGGAGTGGGATCCATTGCCGCTGGAGGAAGGTATGATGGATTGGTCAGCATGTTTTCGGCTCCATCTAAGTCGGGCAAGCCCCTGCCCCAGATCCCATGTGTTGGTATCTCGTTCGGTGTCGAGAGATTATTTTCGATAATCAAACTGAATTTGGCCAAGAAGAACTATGCAGTCAGATCTAATTCTACTGAGGTGTTTGTGATGGCCGTTGGCGGTGGTGCAGATTGGGATGGATTCTTGAAAGAGCGTATGACTGTGGCTAAGGAATTATGGACAGCTGGTGTCAAGACAGAGTACTCATTTAAGGCCAAGATCAATTTGAGGAAACAGTTCGATGCTGCAGAGAAATCTGGTTGTCCTATTGGTGTTATATTGGGTAAAGAGGAGTTTGCCGATGGAAAGTTGAGAGTTAAGGTTTTGGGTACCGGGGAGTCAGATGATGGTGACTTGATTGATGCAAAGGATGTTGTTGAAGTTGTCAAGCTGAAATTAAATGAATTGAATAGCTCTGGTGTTGACACTGTCACTAAGATGATTCAAGAATTATAGACGTCTGTTTGTCAATAGGTTTCTTTTTGGTGAAAGAACGTTAGATTTCATTCTAAATTTAGTAACAACAAAATCAAAGTTTATAAAAAGCCCATAGACAACTAATTGGTAGCGGTGATATCATAAGACCATAGAACGACGTTGAACGAAAAGAAAGAAGAAAGAAAAACTTTTGAACATCATCACTCAATAGAGTAAAAATAGAATTAAAAAATGAAAAACGTAACAATCAAATATTTCCCAACAAAATTTTTCACCAGTGACCCGATTTCTTATTACTCATATCATCTTCCCAACTTCCCGCCAATCCAACGATATTGTTGGCAGCTTCATCATCAACATCAACTTCATCATCATTCTCTTTTAAAGATGATTTTTCTAATTTTTGTCTCTTGTTACGACTTGTGTTCAAAATGCCATCTGTGAGAATCCTCTTACCCCAATTACCAGCAGCTGGTTCACCAGTCTCGTCCCTACATTGTTTCAAAAATGGCAACAAGGCAGTACCTCCAGTACCCTTTTGCTCTTTGTTGCTTGAATTGCTGGACTTGGCTAAACCTGTTCTCAAAGTCTTTGTGGTTTGTGAGCCCAACTTGTTAGCCTTTTGAGCTTGTAATATAACGTATCTGGTCACGATTTGGATATGCTTGTCTCTGAATGATTTTAACATTGCCAAGCAAGCATCATAAGAAATAGTCAATTCCGGTTCCATTGGTCCCTCTCTTAAGACATATTCTCTGACACAGTTGATCTTTGATAAGTGTTGCAAGAAATCCAGATGTTTTCCAGGCATATAGGATCTCATCTCCTTGATGAAAGCATTGCCTTGAGATTTATCCCCCGTAGCTGTATGCTCCACGTTCAACATCAAGTCCAAAGCTTGAAGTAAAGAAGATTGGGCATTCGAACCTCCAGCATAGATCCTAGGTTGAGTTTCAACACCATAAAAAACACCATTTTTCAAGCCAACATCACCCATGTTCTTCCAACCGGCAAGGTAAGGTCTTATTCTGAAATAGAAAACATGAGGATCACACATCTCTTCCATTTTCATCAAGACAGAACCGAGCTCGTCAATTGATTGCGCTAAAAGTTGTAGGCTAGAAATTACTTTGGCAGTGTCATTATTTCTGCAGGCAGTGATAGCGTCCAATCCGTGTTGCATAGAAATGGCACCTTTTTGTTCGAAATAAACACTGACGAGATAAAACCAAGATTCATCGATACCTCCGGTGTACGTATTTATGGTTGTTATATTATCCAAGTCAATCTCCTTCTTACCATCTGGAAAGATTTTTTTGAAGTTCCACAAGATGAGACCAGCATATGTAGCTATTGCTGGTAACCTTAAGTAATCGGCGACTTCGGTAAATGGTTTGGCTATCTGTTGAGGCAATTGATTTGTAGGAATGTCGACACCCCATATATAGGCATGGGTCAAGAATCCCAAAACTGAGTAGGCTCTCCTGTATTCCGGTAGAGTTGTCAAATATGCTGTGGACAACAAAGGTAACTTCTCGATGACCGTTCTCACTTGCTTAGTCAACAACAAAGCTGGCAAGTTGTTGACGATGGATTCCCACGGTTGGTAGTATTTCTGTGGGAGCCTTTCTAAAGGGAGCTCATCCGGAAGAAATCCGTTCGTTGGGGATATATCGTAGTCCTCTAGTCTTGGAATATCTACCATAGTGTCTGGATTAGATGAATATGTGTATTTGGAAAGGTCAAACTAAGATGATGTGCGATGACTTTAAAAGATATATATTGTGTGATCTTTTTTTCCCTCTAATTAAGAAACCTCAGGCCATTAATTATTTGTTTCAAAACACACACCCGTTGTGGAACAACTAGGAACACAGCCGTTTATAAGGATTTATACGAATAATATCAGAGTATGTTGTATAATAATAACGTTGGTAACAACCTCAAAATGAATTTGTTATTTTGTTGTTGTTCTTAGTTTTTAAGTTAGTAATAAATTGTCTTCTCATCTATTTTCATTCGCATCACCATCTCGGTACGCATAGTAGCAGTAGTAAATAACACACATAGAAAAGTCTAGAAGAAAATCAGAAAAAACTGAAAACGAAATGAAATAAATAAAGGTATTTTGTGTAAAACATCAACAGAAATTATACAGGATACTCATATAAGGAACAAAATGGTTGTCAACAATCCTAACAACTGGCATTGGGTCGACAAAAATTGTATCAACTGGACAAAACAATACTTCACTGACAAACTAGTTAATTACACCATCGAAGGCAAGAACCAAATCAAGATCACCGACTTGAAAAAATTGGAAGGCGATGTCGAAGTCAGCCAGAGAAAGGGTAAAGTAATCTCACTTTTTGACTTCAACTTGGTGTTAAGCGTCTTGTGTAATGACAAGATCACAGGTACCATCACCGTCCCTGAAGTGGCTTACGATACAGAGAAGGATGACTTTCAATTTGAAATATCCCTTGATGGATCATTGAATGAGACCGATGACTTGAAAAAAACTATTCGTAATGAATTGATTCCTAAATTGAGAGAAGTATTAGCCCAATTTGGAGATGATTTGATCATCACGAACAGTTCAGATATCCAAATTTCCCAGGACAAAGTTAACTCGAAATTTACAGCTGCTAACCAGCAGAGTTCAGTAAAGCCAAAATCACAATCAAGTTCCTTCATCAACAAATCATCATCAAAAGAAAACCCATCTTCATCACAATCAAAGCCATCTTCGACTTCTGACAAGTTACCTGAACAGCAAAAAGCTTTGTACAATACCACATCAGTTAAACTCGTCGATAGTTTCAACACTACAGCGGAACAGATTTACATCACATTGTTAGATCCACAACGTGTTGCTGCATGGACTAGATCACCACCACAGATCGAAGCCAAAGAGGGGACTGAGTTCAAATTGTTTGGGGGAAATATTCTGGGAAAAATTTTGAAATTGGTACCAAATGAATCGATAACGCTGTTGTGGAGATTGAATGATTGGAAGCTGGGCCATTACACCACGTTACATATTCAATTGAAGCAGAATACCTCAGACACAACGATCAATGTTCAGTTTGATGGAGTGCCAATTGGTGAAGAGGAGAAAGTTGAAGAGAATTTCAAAGATTACTATATCAGATCCATCAAGATCACATTTGGATTTGGTGCCGTCTTATGAAGTACGGATCGCTTGTATGTTTAGACAGATGGGGTGAGCAATAGAATAAAAATTTCTGTACGTATATATACATATATATATGTATTATATAATGATTTCTTGCTCTTCAAGTGGTAGAATGGTCGGTTTAAAGCACCGGGGAAGTGATTTTAGCTGAGCCAAAAACTAAACCCGAACAATGGATCCGTGAGAGGCGAAAAACAAAAAAAACATAGTGTGTAAGTAAGTACCTTAAAGCACACACTGTTGAATTTAAGAGAGACAGGGTGAAGCCAGTTGGTGTGTTGGCTATGCTATATACTGTTATTACATCCATCAACGAAAGATGTATGAATAAATAAATAAATAAATAAACGCTTTCTCGTCACATATTTGAATAAAAAGCCAATCAGTCAGAAACGCAAAAAATAATATTATATATATATCATTGAAGCTATATAGCGACACCATATAAATCAAGCTTCATATCTCTTTTCGGCCTCTTTCCAATTGATAACGTTCCAAATGGCCTTGAAGTAGTCAGCCTTAACGTTTTGGTACTGCAAATAGTAAGCATGTTCCCAAGCATCGATAGCGATCAATGGAACTAATGGACCAGTGACGGTATCTTGATTAGGTCTTTGAACAACTTCAACAGCACCATTTTCCTTGTTTTTAACAACAAATGCCCATCCTGAACCTTGGACACCAGCCAATTTGGCATTGGTAAGTTTGATCAAGTTTTCAAATGAGCCATATTGTTCAATGATCTTAGAACCTAATGGAGAAGATTCAGATGGTAATTTACCACCATTAACGCTCTCTGGAGATAAATTTTTCCAGAAAAGACGATGGTTTAAATATCCACCACCGTGAAACTTGATGTTTTGTTCCAATGCAACGGTCAGCTTAACATCCCCCGCCAGCTTTGCTTCCAGATGTTGCTCAATGGCAGTGTTGTAACCGTTGACATAAGTCTGATGATGTTTGGTGTAATGTATTTCGTTGATCTTGCCACTGATGTGTGGTTCCAAGGCATTGAAATCCCAGTCCAATTCAGGTAAGGATATCTTAGTTCTCGTAAAAGCTGGGGCAATGGAATTGGTTGCTCTTGAAGATCTGGCTAAAGTACGGATTGAATTTTGAAACATTGTTGAGCAATTGAGTTTTATATATATATGTTCACTTGAATTGATTTGTGTTTAAAAAGATTATCAAAAATTGTTAAAGAAGCAATTTAATTTTCTTTATATATTTTCTTTACTTTCCGCTTTGTGTGTGTGTGTGTGTGTATGCGGTGCCCGCCGTTGTGGAAGAAACAAGGAGAAAAAAAATTATAAAAACTATAAGAAAATTTATAGAAATCAGTTAAAGGCAGTCTAGTCTATTCGGTGAATCGTTACGGCACTCATGGATTGATAGACAAGGTGCAGATATGTTATTGGGGCTGGCAACTGCGGCATATTTATATTATACACTGTGGTTATTTCTCACTCCATTTTTAGACACAGACTCTGTCTTATCAACCATCTTTTTGCCCCGTGAATGGGCTGTCAAAATTCCGGTAGTACTATTGAGCCTTGGTTTCACCACAGTGATGACTTTTTTAGCCTTGCAAATGATCATCCACAAACCAACTCCAACTTCAACAACAACAACAACAAAAAATTGACACAAGATGATGATACAGGGTGCTGCAACAAAAGATACAATACAATAACGATTGATGATTTATGTATAAATTAAGCTGTTCATATTTTTTTTCATTTTAAACACCTTCTCATTTCGCTTCTAATACAATACAATACAATACATTCTATACACTCATTTGAACCTCTCCAGGATCAATTCTTCACCAAACTCCCCATATTCCTTCTTGTCTATGTAAACGTTATCTAATTCATCCCCCATACTGCTCAATATACTTGCACCTATCCAATTACTGAATGTCCTCTCCATCAGATTTGGATTCAGAAACGTTGTGATACTAAGATTTGGCACCGTTCTTTGGAACTCATTATACACACGTTGTTCCAAATTGGGCAACAACGAACTACCACCGGTGATGATCACATTAGATAATAATTGCGAGTACACATCGGTCGATACTTCCAATTTTTGTAAACTCGTCAACAACATCTCAACAATTCCCTGAGAGTTCAATGGTAATTTCAGCTCCATTGACGCTGGTAATTCAAATGTCAGAGGCTTGAAAATAGGTTCAGCCAATTGATATTGTTCGTATTGCAATTCGACAACGTTATCAGATACACCATCAACATCATTCGATAACAAGTAATGTCTTGATTGTAATGGTATTTGCAATTTCTCCTCTGGTGTAATGATTGGCGATACTGGCAATTTTGACACTTGAAGTGAATTCACTTTAAACTCATTTAATTGTTTATTTATCTGGTACATTCTAAAACTTTCGCTCATATTCTTATTACGATAAAATCTTGGTATCAAGAATGAATCATCTCCTTCTTTCTTTGTATATTTCTTCAAAAAATCCAAACAATACAAATTGAGGAAATCACCAGAGAATTTAGAATGTAATGCACCTTTGTTCAATATGATCCCATTGAAAATCGGTGTTACTGATGCCACCGAGCTCCCAATATCTATGACTATTGATGTCGATCTTCCATAACTGTACGAAGTACATAAAGAGTTTTTCACAATGGAGAATATTGGCACTTCCATTTTTTCAAATGCCAATTCACACAACTTCATTCTATTCTTTTTAGAATTCCATGAGTTTTCAGTGACAACTAACGGCGACTCCTTAGGGCTCATATCCAATTTATCATAGACGTACCCCCAATTCTGCAGCAATTGGTCAAAATTATATATCAAGCCATCGTTACTCATAGTATAGATCTCATTCTCTGGATATCTATTTATCTCATTTCCCATCACAATTTCACCAGTAGTTGGGTTTTTCGAGTATTCACTAGGAAAGACTAGTGATGGGAGCTCATCGGTGGATAGCCCCGCTCTCGTATACGATGAACCATTGTCTATGATGACTGAAGACACCTTGTACGGAGTTGCCATCTTTTATCTTGTTGTTCTTGATACAATTATCACGATTGGGTTGGGTTCGTGTTTTTCCATCCAGATTTTTTCTTGAGTGGGACTTTTTTCTTTGAATTTTTTGAGCCTTGTTGTCACTACCCAAATTCGAATATATATTTTTAGTTTTTTTGTCAATTTTAACAGAGATAGCATCATAACAATCAGCACATATCTGTGACAACCACCCAAGATGACTGATGCATCTGCTACTGCGACAGCCACTTCAGGTGCATCCACATCCTCACCCACGAAGTTACTGGAGTATGAGAAGTTGAAGAAGCAACTTCATCAACAGATTATTAACAAGAGGAATCTTGATAAAGAACTTACCACCTTAGAAGAAGATATATTCAACAAAGAAACTATCTACTTTGAAAGCTCCACGTACGGCAACATCATCAAAGGTTTTGAAAACTTTACGAAAAACTCATCGACCTCTTCTACCAATAGGAAGAAAATAACTTATACAGATGATGACAGAATCTTCAGTTTGAGTAGTTCCACCTATGTACGCCATTTGAAAAAATTGAACGATGTTGAGAACGGTTCAGTGAGTTTCGATGATTTAGGAGATGATGACATGGATGGGACACCAGGAGCTACCGCCGCTGCAACAACAACAACAACAACGACAGCGAATCCGGGGACGAAGAAGAAGCAAAAATGAATTTCTTCATTTTCTACCTGTTGTTTATCTCGATAATGAGATGGCAAAGGCTATTTAATCAGCAATTAGACATGAAAATATACACACATCATATTATAGAGTATGAAACTGGCACTAGTTACTGCTGCTGGGCCAAATTTTCTCCTGCACTATATTTCAGAGAGGATGGTGGTTTACTTAAGAGAGACTTAACAAAACAATTGTGACAATTTCAACAAAAAAAATTCACACAAGTGATTATGTTGTTGTGAAAAGAATACATCACATCATTTGAGAAGAAGAAAAACCAACCGATTGAGATTGAAAGTACTCAAGTTCTTCAAGATGAAGTGACGTGGGAGAGTCATACCTGACTCACGCTGAGTAGTATTATTTCAAGTATGAGACTTTCTGTTGTTCTGTTGGTTGTGACATCTTATGTTTACAATTTCAAAGAATCCATGTGAAATTTGCCTGTGTTTCTTATTTCGAGATCGTTTCACAATGTGAACTGAATGCAGGATCGCCGGAATTTCTTCAATGCGATGGTTGATGTGAAGGACGATATCGAAAACCTTGATGGAATCGTTGTCGCGTAGAAGTTAATTCATAGTTATGACATGTGTTGATCAATGACCTTTTTTATAAAATGTGAGTGTGAAATGTAGTCGAGTGAGTTGATAGAGGAGAGAATTTTTATCAATTGTATTGCTAGCTGGCTTCATAGGCACAGACAGATGGAGAGATTATTTCAAACTGTATTATTATTATTATAATTTAATATTTTTTTTCGGTAATTTGATATTTAGGATGACTCAAATTATGTCACCTCATCACGCTTATAAGTTTCTGTCGTTTTACAAGTTGAAAACTCATTTGAAGTAACATCGAGATAGAAGTAAACTCAATTGTCAGTTTCAGTTCTCTGAAACCGACTTGATAATGGAAACTAATACTAGCTAGCTTGCTGGTTGAAATCCATTCAGCCCGAATCTTGCGGTTGCATATGTCGGAGATGAGATGCGCAGTTTCGGAGTCATTGAGCCATTAAATTAAACAACAACCAGCCCCAACAAGCCTACCGGTTGTCTGTTAAAGAATTTAAAATATTCATCTCTGCTATTAAATCAACTTCATCACATAGTTGTAAATCAATTTTAATTTTGGTTTTTTAATTTATTAGATCATTAAGAGAAGTATCTTTTGGTTTCCTAAAGCACTACTCAGGTAATCATCAAGTTGACTAAAGAGAAAAAAAGCTTTCCCTGCCTCCTTTTTTTTGCATTTTTGGACAACAAAAAATATTGAAATTATCATATCTATAATATATCAGAAATTTCACAACCGAATTCAAACAATTAAAACAGAGTGTTGTAAAATAAATAGTTTCGTGAGAAAATTTGTTAATTCTGTGTTCTAAGGGAATCATGTCCGAGAGAAATCCACTATTGTCAAGCTCCAATGGCAATGGAGCCCATCAACTCAGCAAAGCCGCCCATTTGAAAAAGATCATCTCCACGACTTTTTACTCCAATCCGTGCAATTATTTGATCATATTTGTCCCACTTGGACTCATAGCGGAGCCAATAGGTTTATCATCGACAATGGTATTCACTCTCAACTTCCTTGCCATCATCCCATTGGCTTCAATTTTGGCTTTTGCAACAGAGGAAATGTCCGAGACTGTTGGTGAGACCATTGGTGGATTATTAAATGCTACCGTTGGTAATGCTGTTGAATTAATCGTCTCCATAATTGCCTTGAAACAAGGCCAGATTAGAGTCGTTCAAGCATCGATGTTGGGTTCAATCTTGTCGAATTTATTATTGGTGTTAGGTTGTTGCTTTGTAGCTGGTGGTTATAACAGATTACAACAATCATTTAATCAAACGGTGGCTCAAACAATGTCTTCCTTATTACTGTTATCTGTTATTGGATTGTTAATCCCTGCCCTGTTTCATGCTTCGTTACCAGATACGGGACCAGGTGACGAGATGCCAAAACCAGGAAGCTCAGATGCTAAGATCTTGTCCTTATCAAGAGGTGTTTCTGTTATATTACTCATTGTCTACATGCTTTATTTGCTATTTCAATTGAAAACACACAAGTCTTTTTTTGAAAATCAAAAAGATGAATTAGAACTGGCCTTGAGTAATGAAGATGATGGTCAAATTCAATTACCTTCATCTACTCAGGATGCCGTTTACAAAGAAGATGCAGAAGAGGAACATATGTCATTGACTGTAAGTGTTGTTATCTTATTGTTTGCTACCGTAATGGTATCATTCTCTGCCGACTTGTTAGTCGGCTCCATCGATGCTCTTGTAGCAAGTTCAGGTTTGTCCAAGACATTTATCGGTTTGATCATCATTCCTATTGTGGGTAATGCAGCTGAACACGTTACTGCAGTAGTTGTTGCATTGAAGGACAAGATGGATCTCGCTATTGGAGTTGCTGTTGGATCCTCAATTCAAATTGCACTTTTCGTTACCCCATTCATGGTATTGTTAGGTTGGGCTATGGATACACCTATGTCATTGTTTTTTTCAACTTTTGAAACCGCTGTGATGTTTGTTGCTGTTTTCATCACCAATTATCTTATCTTGGATGGTGAAAGTAATTGGTTAGAAGGTGCCATGTTGATCAGTACTTATATCATCATTGCCATCTCATTCTTCTTTTATCCTGATACTTTGGCAGAATAAATGGATACTGGACCATTGCAATCATGATCAATACCTTTTTTTTTCCCTCTTCTTATCACTTGTATCAATGAGTGGACACTTCAGTTCTAATTTTTTTTTTTGTTTTTGAAAACACTCCAGTTCAGTCTTTCACGCTATTACCAAAATGGGCAATAATCAAACGGGGAGCTTTACTGTGCCGTAATCATATTTACTTGATGTTTATATACTACTTGTTTTGACATTTCTTGTATCAATTTCTGTTTTTTTTTTATCAACACCACACACAAGCTTGAATTTACCAATCCCGAGAAAAGCACTATAACTTTCATGTTTATTTTCAATTGTTCCTAATAGGAAATTGCAACGTTTATTTTAGGGTCACAGATCCCTATTAGATCTGATACCACCAATCAATTTGTACAAAATGTGTACTAAATTAGGAAGGGAATCTCACTAAAAAGGCTATTTCATGCAGGTTCTGTAGATGGCGTATCGGGGCATGATAAAATGCCAAGTCTCTGACTAACGCTCACTTTAATTTGCCTAATCAGGTAAAGAAGTGAAAGATGATTCCAATGGTTGAGATGTGGGATCTTTGTAATTGAAGTTACTCATCCGGAACGATTTCCGGGAGAAGTGTGTATGTATATGTGTATGTGTATGTGTATGTGTATAGAGTGGCTTGTTTACTTCCATTTGAAGAGAACTCCATTGGCGTAGAATACCGGAAAAAATTAAGATGGGCGCTTGAGATATTATATGTCATAATCGTATATCAAATGATGGTTGAATGGAAATGGTTGGCTAAACCTTCCTATATCTGATTTACGCCATTCATTAGTCCATCGAAGATCCTTCTCATCATTATATACAGTAACCTCAAAAAAAAAAAAAAACATTACGAATATTCATAACGCGAAAGGAGATTGATTCATTCAGCCTCTGTGTATATATATCACGGGAGTGGTTGATGTGAGAACGATTATTGGGTCGTCTAGTCAACCAATCAGGAAAATGAGTTTGACATAGGCGTCAAGTAGCAGCAGCATGTAGTGTGAGCCATTGAATTACATACTTGGAGAGAAACAAGACGCCAACTTTTAATTCATAATAATTGGATCATTTAGCCGGGTCGTGCTTGCTAGAAAAGGGGTGATAATGAAAAGAGTTCACTGCCAAAAATCAAAGAAGCAAAAGGAAGATCATCTCAGCTGCACAAGGTGTAGGCGGAGGAGGAGTGAGAGAAGAAGGCAGAAGGCGATTGTGAAGGGGGACACGAAAATTTTCTCACCTTTTTGTTTTTGTTTTTTTTGTTTTTTCTAAGCCTTGAGCGTGTGCAACAGACACACGAAAAAAAAAAAACTCACAATTCAAACGATAGTAGGGTGGTCAGATTTATTAAATATGTATAATTGAGAAGAATAACCATTCATATGTGGTAATACCACATATAGTGTGGTACATGAGTTGAGAGAGAGTCCTTGGTTGGCTAGTATCACTTTGATAGACATTCAAAGACTACAAAGATACAAAAAGAGAGCATAGACGCGCGAAAACTAACAACAACAACAACCACCAAAAAATAATAAAATAAGAAAAAAGACACCAAAAGGGTTAAAAAAAGGGCCCTTACGTTTTCTTTTACATTTTATTGTTTTCGTTTCCCCTTTCAATTTAAACACAATAGATGCACAGGAATTGTCAAATCAATTAAATGGCACACCATCAATATGCAAGATAAATGTAAACATAGCTTTTGTAAATGCTACCTGGGAAATATTCGCCAACCTATTCTCGGGAGTGCTGTATATATATACTTGAATCTTTGCAACAGTGACAGCTGTTTGCTTTTGTGCAATTGAGACATAAATTTATCAACTCACATAGATTATTACAGAGGTGTTTAATAATCATTTTTTTGTGAGACAACTTTACCACAAGGACCTACATAAGCATCACACACCCAGATTACTCGTTCTTTCTCATCCAACACCACCACCACCACCAACATCATAACCATTTGCCCAAGTTGAATTATATGCAGATTTGAATTAAAAATTCATCATCTCCATCACATTATTTTATAGATCATCCTACCGCATCAATCATAATATTACACAACGACATGTCATATACATCACTGGACAAGTCTGCGCTAAAGTACTTTGTCAGAAAACCGGTTTCAACAGAGATGGTGGCATTTTTGGTATCTACTACCAACTCTGTCATTAGAGTGCAACCTCAACAACAACAACAGGATATATCATTGATGGCATACGCGACACCTCCATCGACACCATTGGATCCTAAATCGAGAAGACATTTACCACAAACGTTGACGGTGTTCATAGAGAATTTGATCAGATATTCCAATGTTCAAACACCAACTTTGATGTCAACGTTGGTGTACTTGACTAGACTTAGGTCGATATTGCCACCTACATCTTATGGAATAGAGACAACGAGGCATCGTGTTTTCTTAGGTTGTTTGATATTGGCTGCTAAAAATTTGAATGATTCATCACCATTGAACAAACATTGGACGACATACACTGATGGATTGTTGACTATAAGAGAAGTTAACACCATTGAGAGAGAATTATTAAGTTATTTGAATTGGGATTTAAAAATATCAAATACCGATTTAATTAACTGTTTTGCACCATTTTTACAACCGATAAAAGAACGTATGAGACTGGAAGCTAATAGATCGATGATTAAACTCACACAGAATCAACAATACCAAGATTATACCAACAACAATATTTCACACTCATCTTCATCATCATCTGGTAGATCATTAAAGAATTCAATGTCATACTCTTCAATGGGCTCTACAGCGTCTGCATCGAACATTCCTGGATTAATGGCTTCATCATCTTCAAATACAATCTCTTCTTCTTCTTCTTCGTCATCATCGTTGGCGGTCCCAACACCTTCAAATTCTACTCAACATTTGAATAGAATCAATGAGGGCATCGATTACAACAATTCTAATGATGAGTTCAAGCCAAGACCGTTAAGATTAAGGTCATCACAGGATAACTTGAACAATATTCCAAGGTCAGCCTCAGGTAATAATAACAAATTGCTGCTTCATTATAATTATCACGATAATAATAAATTGAATCATCATCATCATCAACAACATGGTAAGAATAACCGTCTTGGAATGATGAATGATAAGGAAAATCAACCGGTGAAAATTGTTGATAGAACTTCAAGAGGATTTAGTTTCCTTTCATTGGCTGGAAGGGTCTCCAATTAATTGTGTGGGGGAGAAGAAAAAAGAATGGTTACAATGACAAAAATTGACTCATTGACCACTCTATTTTTTATCGGTGTTGGATTCCTTAGAAAAGTGAAATCTGATACGGTTGTTATTTTGATTAATTTTTGAGAAAAATGTGTGCTTTTTATTTGATGTTTGTGTTGTGTTTTTTGTGTTTTGGTTTGATTACTATTTGTGTGTTGTGTTTGGTTTATGTTTTGAGTTTATTTATATATTAGTGACTTTTATTCCCTTTTCAGTTCTGCTTAATGATTGACACATCCTTTTTTTTTTTTGGAAACATTTATATTTGAAGTTGACTTATAAACTTCCCCCTTCTACCTAATACCCCTTTGTTCTTTCTTAATTGATAAAATATTCAAAGAAAAAAACGATGCACTACCTTTTTTTTTGTGCTATTTTTCTCGCGCAAATTTCCATCAACTATAATAATTAATGTGTTAAGAGAAATACTTTCTCTCTTTCAAAAGAAAAAATCAAAGACACACGATTAGAGACAAGCTTATTGTGACAAAATTGGGTAAAATTATTATTCAAAAATGGCTCGTGATTCTCACTTGAAGAGAATATATGGAGAAGAAAAATTCAACAGGATAAAAACGTCAAAAGTGTTATTGGTTGGAGCCGGTGGTATAGGATGTGAATTGCTCAAGGATTTGATCATGATGAATTATGGTGAAATTCATATAGTTGATCTTGACACGATTGATCTTTCCAATTTAAACAGACAATTTCTTTTCAGACAAAAGGATATTAAGAAATCGAAATCATCTACCGCTTTAAAAGCTGTTCAATATTTCAACAATAACAATATTACCAAATTACATTCATATGATGGTAGTATTATGGATGCTATAACTTTCCCATTGACATGGTTTGATCAATTCGATATCATTTTCAATGCATTAGATAACATTGAAGCTAGAACTTATGTGAATCGAATGGCATTATTTTTGAAAAAACCGTTGATGGAAAGTGGTACAACTGGATTCAAAGGTCAAGTACAACCAATTTATCCATATCAATCTGAATGTTTTGAATGTGTTACTAAAGAGACACCAAAGACTTTCCCAGTTTGTACCATTAGATCTACACCTTCAAAACCAATACATAGTATTACATGGGCTAAGAATTTTTTATTTTTACAATTGTTTGGTGAAGAAGTGGAGGAACTACAACTGAAGGATTTGAATACAGATGATAAAGATGAAATTGAAACTTTAATGAAGGAGAGTAATGAACTTTTAGATTTGAAGAATTTGATCAAAAATTCAAAAGATGTGGTTAATGATAAGCTGTTCATTTATGAGATTATTGAAAAAATTTTCAAAACTGATATTGAAAGATTATTAAAGATTGAAACTTTATGGAAAACAAGACAGAAACCAACACCTTTAAATTATAAGGATTTTATTGAAGATATCAAGAAAGGTTACGATTCAAGTGATCAGAAATTATGGAGTGTGGCTGAGAATTTGGCCGTATTAATACATTCTACAACAAGACTTACAAAAAGGTATCAATTGACAAAGAATATATCATTTGATAAAGATGATGAAGATACATTAGATTTTGTTGTTGCATCATCTAATTTGAGATCATTTGTATTTGGAATCCCATTGAAGACTAAATTCGATATTAAACAAATAGCTGGTAATATCATTCCAGCTATTGCCACTACAAATGCAATCATTGCTGGGTTCAGCGCCATACAAAGTTTGAATTGTTATGAATTGGACCCATTTAATAAGTCACATTTAATCTTCACTTCTGATTACAGTGATAAAGTTATATCTCTGTCGAAATTGGCAGAGAGAAGAATTTCATGTAAAAGTTGTACCATTCCAAGAGGTGTTTTAAAAATAAATGTTACATTTACTTTGAATGAATTAGTTGAAAAAATTAAAAAAATCTTATCATATGAAGAATTTTCCATTATATTGGGGAAAAATAGATTGATATATGATTACGATTTTGATGATAATTTAAGTAAACAAATTTCTGAATTGGGATTTGTTGACGGTGAAATCATGTTAATCAATGATGAAGATGATGTTTTGGAAAGTTGTGAATTTTATATCGATACCATTGAAAATGAGAAATTGATAAATTTACCGAATTTGGAAATACATGAGAAGAAAAAGATAAAGAATAATGAGCAAGATAAAGAAGATGATGATGATGATGAAGAAGCAGTTACAACAATTGGTGCCGAGGATGTAATGGAGAATGGTGATGAGGTTATCACATTGGATGATGATGAAGATGATGATGAAATTATCCAAATTGAATCTCACGAGGGTAAGAGAAAAATTGGAGCTGATAAATTTGATATTGATGATAATGATGATGTTAATGAGACGCCTTTGAAGAAGATCAAAATCAAAGATGATTCAACCATTGTTGAGGACGAACATGATTCGATAGAAACTATTGATTAGTTGCTTATTGTTGTCATTATCACGATGTGGATAGAAGCGATCTGTAAAAGTGTATTAATTTTCAGTGTACATTAGGGAGTAATATTGTAAAAAATTGTATAAATATATGTATATGTATATTGATTACAGGAAAGAATGTCATTTTTGTAAAACAGAAAAAAAAATATAAAAAAGAAAACAAGAACAAGTGGAAATCAAAGAAAAAACAAAAAACAAAACACAAAAAGATGAGAAACTCCGGAGCAAGATGAAGTAAGATCTATAATTCCATCTCTCCCCAACCCCATAATATTAATTTTTTAATCCTTTTTCTTCTTTAAAGATAAAGAGTACAAATGATGGTGTGGAAAAAGAAGAGCAAACAAGAAAATTATGAGTTAAAATCATTTAGTTGTGAACATGGCATCCATATTATCGGTGAACAACTTCTTTGATTTCAGCTTCTTGATAACAAAACCTGGTAAACCAACGGTACCAAGTAATGGCATTTTCAGTTGACCAGCACCAGCTTCTGGACCAACACTAATAGCAAAGAATGGTTTAGTTTCAGTAGCCTTGATTAATTTACCATATTTCTTGAAATCTTTTTTACCATCTATCACATTAACAACATTGTTAACTAAAGTGTTAACAGCATCATCTTTAAACATTAAAGATTTGGTTTCCAAGTTGGTAACATCACCAGCGGCAAAGACTGAAGCAACTTTAGTTCTCATCTCATCGTTGATTTCGACAAATCCATATTTGTTGGTCAAATTCAAGTTATTGGCAGGTAAATTTGGTTTTGGACCAACAGTCTTATAAAGGATATCGACATCATTGATAGCCTTACCACTTTGTAAAGAGAGGTTATAATCATCAGATTCATTGAAGTTAACTCTTTCATTGACCATCACTTTAACACCCATTGATTCCAATTGTTTCTTTGCAGTGTTTCTAACTTTAGAAATGATACGACCATCTAATAATTCTTTATGTGGATGAACTAAGATGATTTCTTTCTTTTGACTCAAGATTTGAGATTTATATTTGTAACCTAATTCACCAGCTAATTCAACACCAACTTCACCACCACCAACGATAACAATTTTTCTAGCATTTTTAACTTTTGTGACTTCATTGGCACAGAATTGTTCCATTGCGGAGATGGATGGATCTTGAAGACCATAAATGTTGACTGGATCATACCAGTTCAAACCAGTGGCAACAACAATGATATCGAAATCAGAAGTTTGAGCATTTGATGAGTTTAATGGAATATAAGTGACTGAATGTTCATCAAATTGAGAAACTTCATTAACAATTTGTAAATCAATAGATTTACTTAAATAAGTTGAATATTTTTTGGTAATATCTTTAGCTTTGAAATCACCAGTGACTAATCTAACACTAGCTGGTAACATACAAACATATTCATGTTGTGTAAACAAAGTGATTTTCAAATCTTTTCTATTTAATGAAGCGAATTTTTGAGCAGCGGAAGAACCGTAGAAACCACCACCAATGATAGCAATAGAAGGCATGATAAATGATAATTAATATTTAGATATATCTATAATTTGTTTGAAGATAAATTGATATTCAGAATAGAGAGAGAAATTTTAGGTGAAAAGGTTGGGAAGTTGTAGAGATTTAAATACAAAGATGAGTTACTCTCTTTGTCATGTATGACAAATTTTTTTTTTTTTTTGCTTTGTATTTTTCTTTGTGTGTAATAAGTTATCAGCCCTAAGAAAAAAGAAACAATTATTCTCTATCTCATCGTATTTCCATTTTGGGACACACTTGCCCCTCTCTTTCTCTCTTTCACCAACACAAAAGGGGGCAGAATAGAGTGACAAAAAGAGAGAGAGAGAGATAGATAGATAGATAGAGAGAAAACACAATTTGTATAAGTATATAGATATATATACTCTATCATATGTATATAGCCTTGTACCAATCCACTTGTTCCTTATTCTCTCTACTTGTTTATTTTCTTACATCGGTTGTACATATAAAACACACACATACATATGGTGGGTTCTCTTCAAATTATAGGGTCCTCATGCCCTAATACATTTAGTCAGTTATTACTACTTTCACAATAATAAAAGAAAAAAATTGCAGCAAAATTTCACAGCACTATAATTATTGTTTTAACAAAAGATGCATCCGTTTTTCTTTCTATTACACATTATTACTATTCATATCACTCTACTCACCCACCCACTCTTTCTAATTTATTCATATCCTCCAAATTATTATAAACATATATTATTGTTCTTAATTGCAAAAAACAATTCACACAAAAAATTAAAAGAAATTGATAAAGATTTTCCCGTTTCGTTTCAGCCTTGTAGTTTATTTCTTCTTCGTGTTTATGATTTTACACATTAACCCACAACTCATCATTTACATACAGTACGTATCTACTTGTTTTTGTTTTTGTTACCCTCTGTCCATCATTTGTACTGTTTCTATACAACAACCACTTCTTTCTCTCACTCATCACTTTCTATTTCATAACCATCTCATCTCAACTCATCTCGCCTCACTTCACCAAGCCCCCTACCGTCCCTCGCTCTCGGGATGCCTTACTGTTGTATATATGTCTGTCTGTCATGCAGCTTGCAGTAGACAATCTTTATAGTCAATCAAATAACTACTCCCCCCCAATCTATCTTAGTCACAATTCACTAATTATTTATTCAGGATGAAAAAGAAAAAAAGTAAAGTGCCCTGTTTATTAATGTACGCGTAAGAGTAACAATAACATAAAAAAAACAAAAATTTAATCCGTTATTAAGCCTGGGCCCCTATAAATAAAAATCTATAGTGCACGGAGAAAAGATCCTTAACCTTTGTAAGATGTAGTAATCCGAATACATCTATCTATTTACTCTCTTCCGAAATGTCAATCAACGGTGTGATAAAAGGCCAGAAAATAAACTAATATTTACATAATGTAGTTGTTGTACTCTATCTATATGTGCTTAACTTTTACTTAGAGCGGCTTCACCATAAAAAAATTTCAATATAATTTGGATATGAACAAATGAATAAATAGATAAATTAGATGGGGGGTTCGTGCTTAGTTCTTGGATGTAACCAAAATGCAATGCATGAATAACGGTTCGCGATTTTATTTTTCATTTTTATCGTGTGTAAATCATGTTGTTGTTGTTGTTGTTTTTATTTGTTTTGTGTCTTTTTTTTTAAGCCAAGTCTATCAATCTATCTATCAATCTCTTTCCTATCTATTCTAACAAACAAGGTCCATTTTATCTTCGATTTGAAGATAAACAATTATGTCTCCATTGAATCATTTTTTCCCCTTCTTCAAATGTAAATCGTCTTTAGAAAAGTGATTCCAAAATTTGATTATACACAAAATAAAAAAATAAAATTAATTTCAATGATCAATCATCAAACTACAATAATTTCTATTACAATAAACATTTTGGTTTTTTAACAAGCAAATACAATCTGATTGCGAAAATAAATATAATAATAAAAGAACATACATCATAAATTTTTGAAATGAAATAATAATCTCCCCCTAGCTTCTCTCTCAACACAGCATAAAACAATTTTTTTTATAATACCCAATACCACCCACCCCTCTAACACCTCACGAACCAATCCGTAATTTTTTTTATTTTTCCATTTTGATTTTTGTGAAAACTCCTACAACTGAGCACTTCTAGGTTCACTACTACGTGACCTAGACCTCAACCGATTGAACCAATTTTCCTTCTTTGGTGAGCTTATATCCCATCTTCCCTGACGATCAATAACACCATCATCTTCACGATTCATCATATCTTCAATACTCAGATTTTTTTCCTTATTTGAAAAAACCACAGATAGTGGTCTCTTAAAATTATGAAACAATGAAGATGAAGAATTTGTTGTTGAATTGAAATTATTATTATTCGGTGATGACGATTCCAATAATGAATCATCTGATTTTTTCTGTTTCAATGGTGAAAATGGCTTTAATGGTGGTGACAAAAATTGATCGTTATTATTATTAGCATTATTATCAAAGGGGAAAACTTGTGCCGTGGGTGTAACTTGCTTTTCCATCATTTCCATCTCACTATCATCAGCATCTGTATTGGAATTATATTGATGTAATAATGGTTTGTCATCATCAATTGATGATTTTTCTTTTTCAAATTTCAAACCATCAGAAGGAGTATTCACAGATGATAATGATTTACTATGTTTCCTGACACTATTGCGTTTCGAAATTGGAGGATGAATATGAAGACTTAAAGGTGTCACTGGAGTATTTATCGATGCATCACTCTCATTACCTCCCTTCTTGACGGAATCATTATCAGTTGTCAATTGTAACAATGGTACATGTTCAAATTGCAGTTTTTCATCTTGTATCTTTTCAATTTGCAACTTCTGTGTGGCTTCAAGTAATCTTCTATAATATTCCAACATGAATTCAATCACTTGTTGCGATAATGCATATTCATCAGGAGACATATCATGATCAGGATGTGATAAAATTGATGGTTGGAAAATTGCAGCCAAATTCTTGATCGACATCAAATTCTTCGATGAATGAGTGGCAAACACGGTCAACAAATCTAAAATATAAAACAACAAATGTTGTGAAGCTGGCCTTAACTCATTCAATAAATTAGAATAATCCTTTAAAGTATCATGGATCTCACCAATTAATTTCTTGTATTTTCTAAGCTTTCTTTGCTTCTTTTTTTTTTTTTCTTCCAGTAATGTGTTAATGGTAGCAGGTACCTCCGTCAACTCTGTGCCTTCCACTACCACTTTCACCGGGTTGGTCAGACTTTCAGATACCAATTCTGTTGGTCCCGCAACAGATTCATCAGGTTGCAACTCATCGTTATCAATAGTTGTATCTTCATCCAATATCACTTTAGAATCCAATGTCTTATCAGCATCGGTTTCGAAATCTGTAACAGTAGTAGTATCATGATTAATAGCAGCATCTGCAACAACATTGCTCACCAATGAAGTTTTAGAGTTGTTTACATCCCTCACTTCATCATCATCATCAGTCTTTTGATCCTTCTTATGTACTCTTTTGTGCGCTAAAAACTTACGAACATGTGGTCTTGAACGTAAAGGTTCTCTAAATTTTTCATAAAGCGCCAACGGTATCAATGGTTCCGGAAGTGAATTCAAAAACCGCCTCAACAATGAAGCTGCATCATGAACAGTATAACCTTCCCAATCAAACCTTCTTCCATAATCTGGAGGAGTTGAAAATAAAAATTGTAATTCCTTAACACGGCGAGAGGCTCCTCCAACTCTAAAGATTCCTTCCACCTCGGTACCATTTTTTTTTAAAAAAACACAACATTTACCTACAACAACAGGAATGGCACCATATTGAATTCCCTCATGGGCTAAATCCTCAGATATAGAAATATTCACAGACGCCAATTTAAGTGATCTTTCCAAGGGCACTCCAAAAACTTGTGAATCATTATTATTTTTCAATTTTTGTGATTCCAAAAAAGAATCTCTATGGGCTCTGAAAGATGGCGATGGGCTTGATTGTAACACTGGCTTGATATAATTAGATGACCGGGATTTGTAACGTAATACGGGTCTCAGTGCCGATGTACCCGTTATAATTGGTTGTTGCTGCTGTTGCTGTTGAGATTGCCTAAATTCCTTATCTGATGTTGCGGTAGTGGTGGTATCATCTAGTTGTAAATCTCTGCTCATTTGATAGCTATTGTTATTTTCGTCATCGCGGATGACTTCATCCACCACCGGGTTCTTTCTTTTGAAAGTCTTCCACCAACTTGCCAACGAGCCTCGATTTGTTGGAGATGAGGATGTCTCAGAAGCCATTGGTGTTTCGTTTTTTTTTTCTTGATGTACCTCTTTTGATGGGATACTACGAGTTGAGTATTGTATTTGAACGCGTCTATTATAGATTCAAAGGACTTGAAGCAATGCGGATTGATTAACCCCCCTCTGTTATCTGATAGATTATAGTTTTTTGTACGGCTAATATACCAGCTCGATATATGTGTAATGGGATATTGCCTGGGTGATAACGAAATGAGTACTTGTTATAGCTGTTCAGAAAGGAAAGTGTGTCAGAAACAATAAAGCTGGTCTGTACTTTTCTCAGTACATTTTTTTTTTTTTTCTAAAAATAATTTTGTATTTTATTAGGCTGAAAGAGGCAATTTAATATTTGAAACTTGAGTTGGCTAGCATAACCGAGAATAATGAATAATGATGATAATAGTAATTGATAATAAGAGATTTTTTAGTCTCCGTACTTGAATCACTGTTTATGATACTTTTGTATATTGGAAGGTTTTCTTTCTGTAGTGGTGCCTAGAACATCTTTAGATCGACCGCAATCAGCTATATTATAAAATGCATTTCTTTTTTCGAAGATCCCTTCATATCCAGACCCCCCGAGTGTATATCTCAAACACTCTCACATCACTTTTATTTAACAAGAGTCAGCTAAAAAATCGGGAAAACTTTGTTCTTCTCAGATCAACACCGTTACCTTTGATCTATTCAGCCCTGTTTTGAACATTTAATCTCTGAAAAGGTTAATCCATTACCGGGCGGGGCTCGCCATGTCGGGCTTGGATTATTTTTTTACGTACGTAAAGCCACAACATCTCTTTTTTTTTTTCAAAAAAAACACCAGCCGTATTAACTTTACTTGAGTCAATTCAATTTATGGGTGTTTAACATTTAAAACAAGAGAAAATGAGCTCATCACTTATACACACAAAGGGCAGTTTCCATTCAGATTATTGCTAAACTAATAATGATTGATCATACAAAGAGAAAATACAAAAAATATACATCTGTCTCAGTTCAATTGGACATAATTTCCAGGAAAGACACCTTGAACACCATTAGCTCTTCCAGTCCACCAGCCATTGGCATCCAGTGTTCTTTGAACAACTTCGATAATTGTACCTGCACTAAAGCTCAAATCGCCCTCTGCTTGTGCCGCATAATCGTAGAGTGCAGTACACGTTTCTACCCCAGCAGGCGGCAGAGCTGCCGCTGGTACCGGTGTTGGCGTTTGAGGCGAACCATATCCAGGAGTCGACCCATAACCACCCGTTGAAGCTACAGGTGACGCCGTGTATGAAGTTGGTGACCCATAGGCATTTGCTGCAGGGTTATAAGTGGCCTTCTCATTAGGGTAACCTTGTGCAGTTGGAGCTGCACCATAACCGCTAGCAGGTGGTGTATAAGCTGGCAGAGGAGATGCCGCCGGCTGCCCTCCATAACCTCCATATGAAGGCAGCAGCAGCAGCAGCAGTCCCAGACCATAGGCTGGAGCCAGCCCCACAGCCAGACCTGGCGCTCCATAAGGAGCTTGAGCATCTGGTGAACCGAGTCTCCTCTTGGTAGCTTCTAATTTTGCTCTAGCATGTCCCATTTTGAAATGAACAATACCAATGGCATCCGTTTGCTCCTCTATGTCTCCTCTCTTGTATTGGAAAGCTTCCACAATATCAGAAGCCAAATCAAAGTAAGGAATCTTCAATTCCTCCATCCTCTGATACAACGTATAAAAAATGTTCAATTGCATGTAATACAAACTGACAAATAATGGTTGGATGAATTGTGCTTCCAATTGGAATAAAACAGGTAACTCTTGTTTCAACATGTCATTGTAGTAATCATACTCCTGTTGTGCAATTTCAAGATCTGCTTGAGCCTTATACAACTTCTCCTCATCTTTTGGGGTTGGTTCTTTCTTCTCTTCTATCTTCTTTACAGTATTCAAACGACGGTCTAAATCCAATTGCTTATGGTTTCTCTTGGTGGCCATCTTTCTGATGGACAGGATAACTTTCAACAATTCTTGTGCAGGTGCGATAATTCTTGTCTCTATCAATTCCAAATCTGGTTTTAAAGTCACTTTCAACTCGGCAACAACCTCTCTGTATGCCTTCGCTGCTTCAATACCTTCGGGACTTCCCTCTACTTTCATCGTTGTTGGATCAGAAACTTTACCGGATATTGGATTATAAATCTCTTCAATGGCTTTAGAGAACTCAATTTGATGATCCAACATTCCATTGACAGCAGCAAAATAACGTTTAGATTCATCACTTAACTTCTTCGTTTCATCCTCCAATTCTTTGAATCTTCTTTCGGCATCAACATACACCAGATCTACCGTTTGAGTTCCCATATGCATCTTCAGGCGAAAGGTCTGTGGTGCCCTCACAATTGTTTTTCTAAAACCTTTGAAACTCATCTTCTACGTTTGTTGCCTTCGGCTGTAAATATGCTTGAATATAGAATAGTGAGCCCTGGAATTGGAAAGCAATCAATGATGTGATGTGAGGTGAGGTATAAGAAAATGGTTGTTCTCTTCAACAGTAACAAAGCCTTATCAGTCACTTAACTGAACGTCTGTTAATTAGCAGTTGATAATTGTGTCACTTCACTCCAGTAATTTGATTGGTGGTGGTTGACCTTCCTTTTTTCTCTATTGTTCTTTGGCTGTGTTTTTGCGAATAATTCCTCAGAGTTCCTAGTTGGGAAGGTCCTAAAACTGGTTGTTAGATTACCCGGATAACTTACTCCATTTGTTTTTGTATCTTTAAACACACTACCTTTTGTTTTTTCAATTTACATTTAGTTTTGTTTACCTTTGTACTCTTTCGTAACGATCGCTTTTCTCTTTGAGATAGATAAGGCATCTGTCACTTGTTAACCGAATTCACAAATTTTAACGAAACATTTATATAAAAAGATGATTTCTTTCCTCATGTGGGTGTGTCAAATTTCATCTCATTCGAGTACCACATAGTCACCGTCTATATATTTAAGAATGACAAAGCCATATATCATCTCAGAAGATAGTCCCTTGTTGAGGACCATTCCCTCAAGAGCTACTCTCCTAAGCCATAGGCTCGCTTCAACTATCAGCCGAGTATCCTACTACAATTACGACACTATTGAAGATACTGAGATATCTATTTATGCCACTTTAATCGTTATAGCAGCTTCACTTGGAGGATTTTCATTCGGTTATTGCACTGCAATCATCAGTGGTGTTTTGTACTCCATTGGCACAGATCTAGATGGTAAGATGCTCACACCACTGCAGCAACAATCCATGGCTTCAATTGCATCGATTTCTGCCATTTTAGGATGCTTGATGTGTGGGTTGATGGCTGATAGAATTGGTAGGAAGAACCTTATTGTCATCTGTGCCTTCATCTTCAGTTTATCATCATTACAAATGTCGTTGTGTTCAAATTATAATTTCTTCCTTTGTGGAAGATTCGCAGTTGGGTTACTGGTAGGTGCAGTTTCAATGATAGTCCCAGTGTATGTATCGGAAGTAGCACCTTCTAGATTGAGAGGAAGCTTGATGACGTTGAACTCGTTGGGCACCACAGCAGGACAATTATGTGCGTATTTGGCCAGCGCTCTGTTGGAGAGATATAGAAACAGTTGGAGAATCATGATCATCCTTGGTGCCATTGCACCAGTGATACTTCTATTCCTGTCACCATTTATCTGCGAATCTCCAAGATTGTTGATCATGCACAATAAAATCGACGAAGCCTTCTATTGTTTCAAATTGATCTTCCCACAAGCTGAAAATTACCAAGTGGAGAACAAAATCAAGCTTATTCAAAGAGACTTGGGTCTTGACGTAGATACCCATGGCAAATTGTTGCAAAAACCCCAAAATTCCAACATGTTCATCAAGTTGTTCAGCTCAAAGGCCACCATCAGAGCATTGGTTGTTGGATGTGGCCTATTTGTTGCTCAGCAGCTGAGTGGAATCTCAGCTTTCTTAAACTATGCCGCAACATTGCTTGGCTCAGCAGGAATGAGCAATCCATTAGCAGCAGCAATTTTCATAGCGTCAGCAAATTTTGCCTGCACAGGCATCAGTGTGATATTAATTGATATACTGGGAAGAAGAAAATTGTTATTACACACCATGTGGATCATGGCATTAGCTTTGGTAATGACCGGCTTGTGTTTTGAGAAAATTTCAACGGAAATCAGTGCGTTATCGCTGCCAGGAGCTAGCGGGCTTTTGATAGTATCACTTGTAGGGTACATCTCATTTTATGCAACAGCCTTAGGTGTGGTACCATGGTGCTCAGTAGAGTTTTTGCCACAAGAAAGTCGTTCTGCAGGAACAATGATAATGAGTTGTGTCAACTGGGGCACCAATTTCTTGGTCAATAGTACATTTTTGGACTTGACTGCGATATTGAAGATAAGCGGGACTTGTTTTCTATTTGCTTTTTTCAGTTTCATATCCTGGATTTTAGTTTATCAGTACTATCCAGAAGTTGCAGGGTTGCCATTGGAAGATATTGGGAAGATTTTTGAAAATGGCTACGATATCACCTACGCAGATCAATTGAGAAAAGATCTCGGTGTTGGATGCGACAATTCTGCTGTTGATATTGAAAGTAGATTGGAGTGTGATAATGTTAGTTGTCATAGCCGCACAAATTATGCAAGCATCAACCAGTGAAAGCGCCGCTATAGACCGACAGACAAATAGACTACTACAACGGTGGTGCTATACAAAAAATATTAATAGGATTTTAAATGCTGTAAACCAGCTTCAGTTCATTCATTTATCAATTTCCGTGATTTCCTTGTTGGTGAAATTGTAAGTTTAGGCTGGGCCAGGTCGAATAATATCTAACTTAATCTCATTGTAAGCATAATCTTGAAACTTTGTGTTGTACATGGTAGGTAGCCCTTCATAGGAGAAATGCACCTTAGCTATATGGTGTGTGCAGTTAGGTCTTGCCTATCAATGTATCAAGTTCATCGATTGATAGCTATCACTCTCAAAATATTTCACCCTAACCTACTATATTTTTGAGACTTAGGGTAAGGGTTTGCTTGTGTATCGCTCATTTTCACTCCTTCTTGAAGATCTCAAAATATATGGATTTTTTTTTAAACATATCCTACATGAATTTGATTTCCTCAAATAAACAGGTAATACTGATTACATATTGGTACTGAACATTTCAGCCTATCTGATCAACCAGCTGAGCTTTATGAATCACACGAAGTTGCAATTACTATGCCTTTACTTCAATTAATCTATGAGGCGATTTCTTCGAGCACACTTGACTTTGTTCCTCCAAAAGCCTCTCAAGGGGTTTTTGAAATCATTTCATACTTTGAGATTTTGTTTAGAATGGCATTCAGATTGTCCATTACTCCTTATGTGTTTTATTTGATGATGGTCTGGGGCATGGCAAGCTTTATGTATCGAAGTATTACTGATATTATTGATGGCCAAAATTCAGGGGGTAACAAGGATATGAGGGATCATTCTGACAGATTTCAAAATCAAACAATGAAAAATGGAGTCTATGAAAATGTAATTACAAACCCAGACCTATTCTCGGCACCTACTTCTATTCTGGATTGGTTGACTAAATCTTGGATTATCACTGATTATTGTTACGACCGATTCATTTTGCATGCCCCTTTCTGTGTCTTAGCTTTGATAACGGGTTATCCCGTTGAAAAATATGTCTATAGACCTAGAGGAGTAATATCTAGAACTAATGTTGACCATATATTCACAATTCAAAAACTGTATCAAGGAAAGAGAGACGAGATAATCTCTATGGGTAGTTTGAAAACATTTAATTTAAACAGTCCTAACTCAAGTCCACTTTCCAAGAGGGTATCCACATCTGATTCTCATCCTAGTTACGAATTGTTGACTGAAGACTCTCAAAATGTGAGAAAATTGAGCTCTCTGACAACTAAGAAGAGCCTTTTCAGGGAGTTGTTTATGCCAGTGTCTGCGAATGACCATGAGAAGGATCAAATAAACAACTCTACCATTGATCTGAGCTTGTCCTTGCTTGCTGAAGAGCAATTGATTGCGAAGCCACTTATGGGTAAGTCTATACTCGAGATCACTCCTCAAAAACACTCCAGTATAAGAATAAAATTCAACAACAAAAGGAGTCCCGGTGGGCGGTTGAGAAATTTAAATAAATCCAAAAGGTCAAAGCAAACAGAAGCGAATGCATCTCATGAGTCGTCAAAGGATCATGAAGATCATGACTATTTTGCTGTAAAGGAAGAGATCAGAGCCAGATTGAGGGCCCCAGAAGAATTTGATGACGGTTCATTCGGTCCTATATTCGTACGATTAGCTTGGCATGCCAGTGCAACTTATGATAAGGAAACTGAAGAAGGTGGATCAAATGGAGGAACCATGAGGTAAGTTTCCAATTCGAAATTTGATTTTATCTTCTCCGAGACAATTTTACTAACATCAGTTGTAAAAGATTTCCTCCTGAATTATTAGACCCAGGAAATACAGGTTTACACACGGCCTTGTTGCAAATGGAACTCATCAAACAAAAGTTTTCCTGGATCAGTTATGGAGATCTCTGGACACTTGGTGGTGTCACTGCTTTGGAAGAAATGGGGAGTCACCCAATTGAGTGGAAACCAGGTAGAGTAGACTGTGAGGATATGTCAAAAGTTCCACCAGCGGGAAGGTTACCAGTGGGAAGCTTGGGTCTGGAGCATATAAGGGAAGTTTTTATCAAGAGACTAGGATTTGACGAAAGAGAGGCTGTATTGTTGATAGGAGGTGGACATTCATTAGGAAGGTGTCACGTTCAATATAGTGGGTGGGAGGGCAAATGGACGGAGAATCCTACTCATTTCAGCAATAGATTTTTCACCGCTTTGATGTATGAGAACTGGCAACCAATGACAGTTGCAGCCACTGGTAGAGATCAATTTCACAGTGAGGTGAATGATTTGATGATGTTGAATACGGATATGGAGTTAATAAGAGATCCTGAATTTAAAAAATGGGTTGAATATTATGCTAGTGATAACGAAGTGTTTCTGAAGGACTTTGCAGAAGTGTTTGCGAAGTTGATTGAATTGGGAGTTCCTAGATGAAAGTTTATATGGAAAACTGGGTACAAGAAAACGCGGTCCGATACAATAGAGTAAATCATGATATTGATATATAGCTTTTATAAGATTAATAATATATAATCAAAATGTAAAAAGGATGAAGTTTTTATATAAATTCGTTATCACCTTGCATCACGTCCATCGTGTTGGTGATGGAGCTTGGTAAATTATCTGGATTTAACAAACCGTTTCCAACCTCAGAGTATGATTCCAGATCATCATCATCACCGCCCATGTCTAGTGTGGCGGGACCACCAAGGAAATCCATCATCATATTCATACCTCCACCACCAGAGTACTGCTCAACGTCAACGGGCAACACATTTGACACGCCTTCTAAGAACCAAATTTTATCCTTCATCTCAGTGGTGAAGGAACGCAAAAGAGAATAATAACTTCTCATGATCCGCATAGCAGAGATATCACCAGTGATAAGCAATCCTAAAAATGTTTTATCGAGTAATGCAGGAAATGCAAAGATACGTAGGATAAAGTCTGATTTGTAACGTTCACTGTGTAATTTGTTCAAGTATGCTAGTGTGATCAAGTAAGGAGAGTCAAAGGGTACAGGGTACAAGTCTGCGATCTCTGCATCGAAGCACTCAAGATCAGAGTATCGTGATTGATTGCGGTGAGGTGGATATTGATAGTGCTTGATATCGGTGCCAACAGAAGCAGTAGGATCGTCGCCCACTGCTTCTGCTACTACTCCATTGTGGGTCACGTCATTGTCAATCGTGCCGTTGACTTTTCCTTCATCAACATCACTTGGGACCCCACCTCCACCTCCATTCTTGGTATTGTTGTTGTTGTTGTTGTTGATGATATCGCCCAAGTCGCCGAGATCCACCCCGATAAACTTATAAAACCTGGAACTTTCATTCAAGGGCCACACAGCGGTCAATATAGTGGCTGCACCTTTGACATGGAATACCCATGCACTGGCCGGTAATGATTTAGGCGAGGACGATGTTGGTAATGACGCATTGGCTAGAGAGTCCATGATCAAGATCAATGCCGATGCGACAAGGGCATCGGTGTTGGCAGGTGAGATTTCGAGCACTGCTTCTCTGAGCAATCTCAATGCATCACCTCGGTGACAAGTCACGCATTGATCCAAGCCCCTTTCTGTTCTAGATAAGTGAGTGGCACTGAATGCTAAGATGGAGTGCATGAGGAAAGGGTAACTGAAGGCTAATTTGGGGATGTCCTCACTCCAGATACGTTCTTCTGAGATTCCAGCGGCGGTGATGGTGGGCCAAACTTTGGTTGTATAATGGTACATCAATCGCAAATCAAGAATGTTTAAAGTGCCAGAATATATGAAGGAGTTTAAGGGACTCGGAACTACCATCGAGGGACTCGGTACAGAAGGGGTCAAGTTTGGCTCGGATTTCGTTGCATACTCTTGGAATTGCTTCACTCTTTCTTGCTGATATTCTTGGGCTCGTTGAATTTTCTTTTGGATTTGCAGTGGTGTCATAAGACTGTTTTCAACTTGCGGTATATTGACCTGATGATCTTCTTGGGATGGCAACAATTGCTGCTGCTGTTGTTGTTGTTGTTGTTGTTGTTGTTTTTGCAGCAGCTGCTGCTGCTGCCTCAGACGAATCTCATCGTGCTGTGATGGGTGACTGTTATGTTGCAACTGCTCAAGTTGATGTCGTTGTTGCTGCAACTGCAGTGCCTGATGCACCAGCAGCGGTGATTGTGAGGAAATGTGATGCTCAGCAAAGTGGGGTGGTATACCAGAAACACTCGCTATGGACAGACTGTGATTGTGGAGCAAATCTTGTTTTAAAGCTATGTCTGACAAGGGAGACGACTGAGACGAGGTGAAGGAATGAATGGAGTTGCCCCTTTCTGAAATGGCCGAGGAGTTGTAGTTTGTTGTAGAATTGGTGTCATCATCGTAGTCATTCAACTTTATGGAAGGTAAGTGCTGTTGTTGATGATGATGTTGCTCTTGGTGTTGCTGTTGTTCTTCGTGTTGATGATGATGATGTAGTTGTTGTTGTTGTTGTTGTTGTTGTTGGAACTCATGTATAGGAGGCCGTGTCATCTGTGGAATACTCTCTTCCTGTTTGAGAACAGCAACATCGACTTGCTTTGCCCTCTCTGCAAGTATCTCTTTTTTCTTTCTCCTCACTTTTGGCTCCACTGGTAGATATACACATTCAATTTTCATATGTTCGCATTTGGAGCAGATGGGATGCCTCTCATCGCACTTGACTCTTCTTTTTTTACAAGTGGCACAACCGTTTCTACTCTTATTGTGATATTTTCTCTTGCTATTGTTGGCACTTGTTGGGGATTTGCTACCATCCTCGGAGGATGGAGTGAGGGCTCTGTTTCTCATTGGATCATCATCCATGGTTAATTCAATGTCGTTATTATAATTATCAGTCTTGCCCCGTTGACTTTGTTGTAGGGGTGATGGCGATGACATGAATGAAGAGTTGTCTTCTGTGAACGTGTATCCTCCAACCTGTTGTAATATTCTATCGAAGTAGATGGTATCTGAGGTGGAGGTAGATGTTGTGATAATGTTTTTGTTGCTGCTGATGCTGCTGCTGCTGCTGCTGCTGCTTTTGTTGTTGTTGTTTTGGAATGAAGGCATTATTGCAATCCACTTGCTTGAGAAAAAAAAAAAAAAAAACCGAAAAGAGAAAATTCAAAAAATTGTTGTGTTTGTTCCCCTTCGATTGACTAAGTATGTAATAATAATAATAATAATAATAGTAATGGTGGTGGTGAAAAGCAGTAACGGTATCAGACCACACAATTTGTCTCCAATGTTTCTAATAACAATAATAAAAATATATACAATAATAAATTATGAAAACAACTGGTTAGAGTGATCAACCAGAACTTTCTCTTCTTTTCTCTGACTATAGATATAATAAATCCTCAAAAGAGTGCTATGTCTAATCTAAATAAAATTTGGATTCAAACAGTACACAGACACAGGAGCGAGAAAAGCCAAGCAAAGATATATGAATACATCCATACAACAGTAAAATATAACGGTTGTATTGTATTGTAGGTGAATTGTGGGGAGGGGAAGAAGGCAGAGTATAAATATAAATGTAATAAAAATAAATAAGAGAGATGGACACAGAGCGTATACGCACTACTTTAAAGGCTATACAGAACTGGTTAAAAGCAGACGTGTAGATAAATGCTTGCAATTATTATTATTAATATTTTGTATAGATATATATGAACCAATATAATGTATAAAGTGGCCTGTATATCTCTCTATGTCACCATCTGCTGTTGCTCTGTGTTTTTTTTTTTTTTGTTGGCACTCAATTTTCGAGGTTTTCGTTTATAATGTTTTTTTTTATAAACGACACACACATACACACACGGCCACCGCCCCCCTCTACTATATAAAACGAAGGAGCGCGTGCTAGTAGGGCAAAAGGCAAAAAGGGCAGGATCCCTGGAAACGGTTTGAATCACACAATACGTGTATTATTTATATATATATTTACATATCATGTTTTCAATTGCACAAATACGTACATAAAGAGGAAAGAAAGAAACATATGATGGATGAATTTATATGAATGACGACTTAGCATATACTACTCACGTTCAATCATGTGCTAGTTCGAACAAAATATTGGATCGAATTGGTTTATAGATATGATATATGAATAAAAGTTGGCGCTAAGCTGATAATAAACATGAGAAGAAAAAAATTACATTGAGTTTCTCTCAACTTCCTCTCTTCTTTTCAAAAATCCCTCATCTACTTTCTCAACACGGGCAACAACTTTTAATGACCATGAGGATCCTCCTTTGGAGGTTCTGGATCAACTGTTATCATCGTGTCGATTCTCAATATAGCAATACAAGCCTCCAATGCACTTTTCAACGACTTGATCTTACTAATGGTTGGCTCCAAGACACCATGAACACTCTCATCAACAATCTTACCCCTAATCAAGTCTAATCCATAATTCTTATAGCCTTTTTTTTTCAAATCTGTTGGCAACAGTTGTTGTGATGCAGCATGATATGATCTTAATTTGGCTACTAACTCGGATGAATCCTTTGCCGCATTCACGGCTAAGGTTTTTGGAATCACCAACAACAGTTGAGCAAATTCCAGTATTGCCAATTGCTCTCTGGATCCAACTGTGGTGGCAAAATTTTCCAAGTATATGTTCAATGCTGTTTCAACTGCTCCACCTCCTGGAACAACATTCCCACTCTCCAAAGTTCTCTTGACAACGGACAATGAGTCGTGTAATGATCTCTCCATCTCATCCAACGTGTAATCGTTTGGACCTCTTAAGATGATCGAAGATGATGAATGCAGTTTAGTACCCTTGACTAAGATACATTCGTCATCTGAAATTTTGGTTTGAACAACTTCATCAGCGGAACCTAAATAACTAGATTCAAAAGTCTCATCACCTTCCAAATTTGACATACTGCTGATGAATGTAGCACCAGTAGCTCTTGCAATTCTTCTCAAATCTTCTTTTTTACAACGTCTAACTGCCATAACATTGTTTTCAACAAATTCTTTTAAACATAAATCATCGATACCCTTTGTAGTCATTACCACATTGGCTCCAGCGGCAATGATCTTTCTAATCCTTTCCAATACAATACCATATTCTCTTTTCCTGATTTGCTCCAATTGTTCTGGATCATCAATGTTAATCTGTACACCCATTGCCATCTTTGCTTTTTGTAAATTGATATCCAATACGGCAATCTTAGCATTACTGACATGTTTCAACATGGCCTGGGAGGCAACGGTACAATTCAAAGCATATCCATCAACTATAATGGATTCCTTAGACGATTTACCATGTGCCTTCAAGATATTCACAGCCTTAACAGGGTATTTGGTTTCACCTTTGGTGTTTGTGGTCTTCACCGCCAACATGGCATCTACAACCATCTTACTGAAAAATTCGGAATCAGAACCAATAATCTTGGAAGACATACTTGTCTTGGCAATGTTTATCATAGTCTCCTTACCTAACAGATCCACTGGTTGCGATAACACCTCATTGATATAACGTGTTGTCTCTCTTAATGCCAACCTATAACCTGATATAATCGTGGTTGGATGTATCTTATTTTTAACCAAGCCATTAGCCCTCTTCAATAATTCTGCAGCAATGATTACAACTGATGTGGTTCCATCTCCAACTTCTCTATCCTGTTGTTGAGCCAAATCAACCAAGATCTTACCAGCTGGATGTTGAACATCCAACAAACTCAATATGGTAGCACCATCATTGGTGACGGTGACATCTCCAATGTCATCCACCAACATCTTATCCAATCCAACGGGACCCAAAGATGACTTGACCACATTGGCAACGGCTTGTGCTGCTAACACATTTTGATCACGTATATCGGATCCACTTATTTTCTCACCTCCAAGAACTATTTAATTTATTATATTGTTAGTATAAAAGGAGACAAATAAAGAAAAAAAGCAATGATATGAAAGCCAATGGATTTCAAAAAACTTAAGGAATACTCACACAAGGTATCTGATCTAGCTGTTGTAAACATTATCCAATTCGCTTGATAAGTTATGTGATACAATCTAAATCATATTGAACAAATTTTTTTTTTTTTTTTTTTTTGATTTTTTCTCTTTGTGTGCAGACTTTCTCTCAAACAAAAAGGGTCGTGTCTTTTTTGCCACGCGTTCGTCGAACAATTTTCAATTTGGATTGAAAGGGATTCTCTTTAACAACTAAACATAGCTAGCTATATAAATATATATTTGAAAAAATAGGGGACACTTAGCATCATTCAACCCATCCATTGTATAGATTGTGTGTGTATGTGTGTGTGTGTGTGTGTGTAATTGTAAGTGTAAATGTATGTGTATGTGTTAATCGAAAAAAACAAACTAAAAAGCCTTTACGCCAACCCCCAAGTTGTTAAAACCACAAATGTACTACTATAATCTTCGTCTCTCTTTCTCTCTTTTTCAAAATTTTCTCTTTACTTTCTCTGTTTTACTCTCCTTATTCTCTTTGTTTTACTCTCGTTTCATCGCGAGCTTTTTCTCTACTCATAAAATTGTACATTTCTTTGATTTCTTGATAACAGGAGGTTCCAAGGCAGCAACTATGGCTTCATCAAACACATTTTTCAAACCACGTTGTGTCAATGCTGAACATTCGACATATTTAACAGCTTTCAACTCTTTAGCCAACTTCTCACCTTGTTGTGGAGTAATTGGGGATTGATTTTGATTATGCAATCTTTTCAAAATAGCAGGATCATCTCTTAAATCAATCTGTGTTCCTACAATTAAACATGGAACACCTGGACAATGATGACCAATTTCATCAAACCATTTCTCTCTAACGTTCTCGAATGATGATGGGGCAATGACTGAAAAACAAACCAAGAAAACATCGGTTGATGGATAACTCAATGGACGTAAACGATCATAATCTTCTTGACCTGCAGTGTCAAATAATCCCAAAGTATATGGGTCATCTCCAATCATGACTGTGACGGCATAGTTATCAAAAACAGTGGGAACATAGTCTCGTGGGAACTTGTTAGTGGTATATGAAATCAATAGACATGTCTGTTGATACAATATCAATCAGTTAGTATTCCGTTTTGTTTTTTTTATCTTTTCCTTCGCAAAAATTGGTATGAAAACGCGTTGAAGAATTGGATAGAAATTAAAGATATGTGATACTCACTTTACCAACGGCACCATCACCAACGACAACACACTTTATAGTTTGCATTATTGTATATGTATAGATTGCTTTGCAATGTATTAAATATTATTGATATATAAATATATATACATATATATATATATTGATTGGATTGTATTGATTGATGACGGGGTTGTTTTTTTTTTCTTTCTTTCTGTTTGAGAATTTTTGATTTTTAGTTTTTTTTTTTTTGGTTTTTGGTTTTCTTTTTGGTTGACTTTTTTTTTTTATTGTGTGTGTGTGTGTGAGTGTGTAGGTGTCTTTAGTTTACAGGAGAAGAATGAGTATCCAGATGAACTCTGAGTCTGTTAGACAGGTTGGATTACAATTGATAGTCTATATTGTATGGATAAGACCCTTGTAGCCCAATGAGTTGATAGAGACAATACCTAACCGTTCGTTCTTCTTTTCAACTTTCGAGAATCAGCGGAGAGATAGAGGGAGAGAGAGAATGCTGCCACTACTCAATCTACTAATGAATACTTCTATATTCTCACCTCTCCTCATCAATTAGCGACAGCCCACTACATATCTATTTTATAATGGATGGTTAACTAATCACTCAAAAGCTAAGCCTTCTTACTCATTCTTGATAGTTTTATTTGTCAGCCACTTGGTGCCTGCCTCCCCTATAGTGATGTGATCTTTTTTTAGAAAGTAATTTTTTCTGGTCTTTTTACACTCATGGTACACGCCTTTTTTTGTTTTCTCCAACGATGTGTGTTAATGCTCTGTTTCCTGATTAGATTTATGGAAAAGATGGCAACTCTATTATTATTTACATCTCTTGTATGACCTGCTAGCTGTTTCTAAGCCAACAGAGGAATGTAATCTGCCTATTTCGAAAAAGAAAATAAAAAGCACGCACCTTTATCTCTATCAATTCGTAGAAATGGGTAAATCTAATATAATATTACAAAAATGTCATCCCCTTTCATTAACGGCTACCGCGTCTCAGTTCCGAAACCGTATGCACCCTCAACAACAGCTGTGCTAAATCGTTGGGTAACAAGGGCTTCGAGATAAAATTGGACATCCCTGATGCAATACATCGTTGTCTATCTTCTCCAATGACATTAGCAGTCAAAGCAATCACTTCCGGTTTCAAGTTTGAATCTTGTTCGTACAACTCCATCAACTTGGTACATGACTCTATCCCATCCATGTTGGGCATTTGAATATCCATCAATATTACATTGTAATTCTTTCCCGTCTTTTTGATACGTTCGGCGCATTTTGCCAACACAATCAATCCATCTGCGGCATGATCCAGTTCATACCCCATTCTTTTCAAATGTAATAGTGTCACTTTTGTATTGATCATATTATCCTCTGCTAATAATATGCTTAATGGGTGTGTCTCAGCCAAATGTTGGATATTTTCCTTTGTCAACAAATGTCTCTTATCACCATTTCTAACATCGTTATCATCATCATCACTACCACCACCGCTAACTTTGCCATTGCCTGCTGGAATGAGAATTTCGTAAAGTTTCAATTTCAGAAAGGGCAACAACAAAATTCTGTTGAACTTCTTATTATGGATGGTTCCAAATGGACCCATCAAAATAAATTTGGTCTCGGTATATTTAGCGATCAATGAGTCAATCGTCAGCTCATTTTTGTCAGTGATCAACCTTCTGTGAAAGAAAACAACAGCAAAATTCACCGTCTTGACAGCTTTCAAAAATGCTTCTGCAGTGTCATATACCAGAATTTGAAATCCATAAGTACTTATCTCGTTTTGTAAAGATAAACAAGTCAATCTATCCGACTCAACAATCAGAACTTTCCTATTTAATCCAATCTTGGGAATTTTCTTCAAGTTATTTTCAACTTTAACAATTAAAGAAAATGTAAAAGTGGTTCCATTGTTCTCTTCACTCTCGAACGTCAACGACCCACCCATTATATCAACAATTTTTTTCGATATGGCAAGTCCCAACCCGGCACCACCGTAAACCCTTCTAGCAGAGCCATCAACTTGACTAAAGGCACCAAAGACTTTGTTATGCGAATCTCTGGGAATACCAATACCAGTGTCCTTCACAGTTATATGAAATTCATACCGATTATCAGTAGATACTTTGTGACATTTGGTCTCCACTAAAACGTGACCTTTACTGGTGAACTTGACAGCATTGCCAACAATGTTGACAATAACTTGTCGGAAACGTGTGATATCACCTAGAATGGTGTCAATGTCATGACAGTAGTTGATATGGATCAACTCTAATTTTTTTGTCGATGCCTGTTCACTCACCAATTGTAAAGCACTTTCAATACAATCATTGATACTGAATGGTAATTCGTCCAAGGTGACAGATGAATTCTCAATCTTGGCAAATGATAAAATTCCATCAATGATATTTAATGTTACCATGGAGGAATTCTTGATGGTCTCGACATAATCCCTCTGTGAATCAGTTAATTCAGTATCCAACAAAAATAACGCACAACTCAACAACGAATTAAATGGTGTTCTTATCTCATGACTCATTGAATTCAAAAAATTAGCTTTTTCCTCTGTGGCTGCATTTGCCAGTGCTGCTGCTAAATCCATCTGTTCGTATAAACTTGCCTTGTATAATGAAAAAGCCAGTTGCGTACAAAACAAAACCGCAATATCAATCTTTTCGCTGGTGAAGCATTTCGATCTTTGTTTGGGTTGATGCTGATTCTCCAAATACATCGCACCAACGACTTCATTCTGATCTTTGATGGGAATACATACCGCGACCAAAGAAGGGCTAGTCTGATAGTATATATCTTCATCAGTGTACTTGTTGTCGAAGAAAATCGGATCATCCTCCCGATTGATAATAGACCCCTTCTTGACAACATCCTTCATCAAAGTCACTGGACAGATGTCATTTCTTGAAGACAATGGCTCATGATCGATAATATGAATTTTTTGATTCGATATAGCACATTCAAGATACAAGTTTCCATTTCTATCCTTCAAGGCAATTACCGCAAAATCGGCATCGACAAGACTAGCAGTATTTTCAACCAACTTGGTCAATATTGTTTTACTATCCACAGCTTCAGAGATGGCAACGCATGTTCCCAATGCTGTTTTCATATCCACAAGAGTGGTCTCACTAGAAGATCGTCTCAATTGACTTTTGTTTTGATGATCAAATTCATCATTTTCATCACTCGATGTATGTACGGCTTGCTCATTTTGTGACAAGATACTCGACAACAACAATTGAAACGGCGCTGTTGACTTGTTAAAAGATGGAGATGCAGACTCTGATGACGGTGACAATATATCAACACCTGCCCAATTGTAATCGTGCAACAATTCATGATACTCTTCAGATAAAATGGCAACTTTGGCTGTACACCCCCACAAATCGTACATTCTTAAAGCTTCCTTCATAAACTTGGCAGCTCTCGTCTTGCTAGAAGATCTTCCCAATAACCACAAGGCACAAAGCTCGCATGCAAGTGCCTGATCGTATAGCTGTCCCTTGGACTTGGCTTGTTCAATCACCAGTTCAAACATGTCCAATATATCAATGCTAGTGTACTCTGGAGACTGTGACTTCTTAAGAGCCCTCACCAACATGTTTTTGGTTTGGAAAGTCGAAGGGCAAGTGATTGCCCAAATGTCCATATATTTGAGATATTCAGTCAACAACAGTGATCTCTTCGATCTCTCAGGCTCGTTATCACCAGGTTGAGTCAATAATAAAATACAACCAAAATAGACAATAACAATTTTGTAACCTGATACTGGAAAGAGACTTTCACTTCTCGATACCACCCCAAACAAAAGCTCCACCGCTGTTTCATATTCTTCCATCAAACAAGATAAATAAAATTTCATGACATAAAACACAAAATCGTATTGCTTGAGGGCAAAGTATACATCATCGTATTTCGCCATTTTGAATTCTTCAAGTGGTAGCGTCCCAGTGAGACATTTTAAGAAGTTGACTCCCATATCATGCCAAGCTTTATTGCTCTTGCTACCAGAAAGCGGCAGATTGTCAAAATCTGGATTAGAGTATTTCAATAAGATGGAACTCAAATTTTCAGTCCCAGACACTGCTGAGATGACATTTTTAATTCCAACATAGATGAAAGAACTGATGTCAAAATATGAACTGATATATGCTCTATTATTGGCGACAAATACATCGTGATACTTGAAGACAACTTCTATTGGCTCACAGAACAAAGCCATCGTTCCACAATACAATTCATAGATCGATGTACCTAGCTCCAAAGAGGTATCACTGTCTTCGATCATCTTCAAACTTGCATTGGTGTATTCAATGGCTCTCAAGAACGAGGCATCATGCTCATCCTTAACAAGTATTATAGCAATACCCAACAATATCCAAGCATGAGATGGGCAATACCCGTTTTCAATGATATCAACAACACCTGTATACAACAATGTCTTTGACAAGGCAGTATAATTGTTAGACATCATGGGCACAAGTAAACATGAAATCAACTCCGCTCTGACGAGATTGTTAGCATCATTGGGGTCAGCTTGTATTTTGGCCAAGGATCGGATCTGAGTCACAGAGAGAGGAATCCTTGGTCTTAACTTGGTTTGATACTCTTTGTTCCATTCCTCATCTCTGTTAAGATCAATTCCAAAATCTCGTAAACTATCTAGCGAGACTTCAATACCTTCATCAAATCTACCCAATGCAAATAAAGATTTTATCTTATTGATTGCAAATGATGCTTTATCTGAAGAGTTTTCATACGGTTTGATCATCTCATCCACCAAGTCTATACAGCTTTGAAAATTTTCCAAAATGAACTGTAGTTGAACAATTGTCAAATTCAATCTTTTTGAAATCTCAAATGTCTCTTCTTCATCACTTTCAACATTGCCGAACGTCTTTGCGGCGTTGAAGTAGTAAAGCGCCAATTCGAAATCATAGTTATCATATGCTAAACGGCCACCATATATTAAAACCTCTGAGTAGATCTCATAATCTTCCTCGGTGGCAACATCGATGGATTCGACAAAATGTCTAGTATTATGGATCAATCCAGTATAATTCAATTCCTCCAAGTTTTCGATATCATCGTATAGCCTCAATGCACACAATCTGTGATAATTTTTCAACTCTTGTGGGCTCATGACTTCTCCCAAGATATAATCTTGTAAAGTGTCATGAGAAAATTCCAAAAGACAAGTGGATGCCATTTTGAATATCTCCTCTTCAGAAATGTCACCCAAAGGAAATGTTGATGAAAACAAGTGAAATGGAACTTTATAATCAATCCCAAGCGGTAATATTAGGCTCACAGCAATGTACTTGAATAGAGCAATATACGTATCCAGAATGTTCATCCCACTCACAACACATAACTGGTGAAGTGAAAACGGATTACCCGAGCAGATACATGCCGCATATTTAAGAATATTAGTTTCATCTTCCAACATAAGTTTACGAACACGATCGTGATAAAACTCATTTAAACTCTTTGGAACATTTTTAAGTGAATTGTCAAAATTAAACATGGCCTTCCCGTTTACAATTTTGAACGAATTGTTCAACACCAAGACATCTAAAGCAGATCTCAAAACTAATGGGGTCTTATGGTAAAGATAAACATCGTAGATCAATCTACTTATATGATCCTGCATGGGGAAGTCTGCCAGTGGTAAGAAGTCTGAAATGAACTGCTGTACCGAGTCGAAACTTAAAGGTGATAATTGAACGTAGTAATTTCTTGTGTTCTCAAAGACTAATGAGGCAGGGGTCAAGGAAACAAAAGATTGGTATTCACCTCTCAGACCATTACCTTCCAACAAGGTCGATATTATTCTCATCTTGGCCTTCGATTTGGAGTGAGTATGATTCAACATAAAACTTACAATCTCGTTGAAAAATAATCTCTCGTTCTTGGATTGGAATTGATCATCATCCAAGAGAATGGTTAATCCTTCTGGGTAGAAGGAGGCAAATAATGAAAAAAATAGCTTGATTAAATACTCGAAACGGGATTCAAACTTGGCAGGTAACATGTCAAGGGCATTTTCACCAACAAATTGTTGCTCTTTGGTTATTGCAAGATGTTTTAAACCAACAAGTTGTTTCAATTCAGGGAAAATGTCCTGTACTAACCTCAAATCATCATCTATCTTGCGAATAATAATACTTCTCCAAGCTTTGATTGATTTTGGTCCACTGCTGATGATTTGTGATAAAATTTGCCTTATAATACTGACAAACATGTTATAACTAGAATCAGTATTTCTGAATTTCTGATGATGCCATTCCGCATATAGTACTGATCTCCTTCCAACCAAATAAGTTTTGAAGTCCCCCAATATTGAACTTTTACCAGCACCTTTCTCTCCAGTAACGTATATGTTGGAGACCCCTTGAGATGCACTTTCGAATTTCTCAATCAATTGTTGTAAATCATCCTTCCTACTGTATGAACCTTTTGGATACAAATATCTGGGCAGTATAGAGTAAGGGTAATTTTTATCTGCGATTGGATGTCCCGATAACTCAGAGATACATAAGGTCAATTCGTTGATGAGTTCATTACAGTCGTTGAATCTTTTCATGGATAATTTCTCCAAGCATCTCATCACAACATCTGATAACCTTTGTGGGATCCATGAGCTGATAACATAAGGTGAAATTGGCGTTTGATATATGTGAGATGAAATGATTTTGGCAACGTCAGTTGATTCAAAGGGTAAAAATCCGACAAGAAGCTCATACAATATTATACCGATTGAATAAAAATCGGATTTGAAATCACATAATTTGTTAAAATGACCAGTTGCTTCTGGTGAAGTATATGGCATAACCCAGGCAATCAAATCCTTATTGGTGGCTCTATAACCTTTGCTGCAGTTCTCAAATGGTCGTGAAAAAGCGAAATCCCAACCTTCGATGAAAACATTATCATCTTTGTCAATGAATATGTTCAGTGTTGTTAGTCCATTGTTTGTAAAACCAAGATCATGAACTTGTTTCAACGTTTTCAAAACTTCGATTATTATACTCAAAATTTCCACCATCTCAGTTGAAGATCTATAAACAAGTTTTTGCGAAACTTCTTGAAGATGATTTGAAGGCATAGAGGGTATAGACCTCAATGAAGTGGAGGAGGGAGATCTCTCATTTAAAAACTTTGGATTTTCAGAATCACCAATTATAAATTTCTCCACAAGATTGACCAAGCCTTTTTCGTTATCGTAGATCAAAGCACTGGCACCTGTTGTTCTGGAGTAGAAAAAATCAATGGGGTACAAAATTCCCTGAATGTCTCTAGGTAATGAAACGGGTCCCATGTTACCAAAATTGGTGACTGAGTCCAACCACTTTGATTCTGATGACTTGGGGCTTAATCCTGATAATATAAACCATTCATTAAGAAATTTTGACAATGGGGTTGTTTGCTCTAGTGTATAAGGAGAATATTTGATCATCACCTTCTTCAATGTATCTCGTTCAATGGCTCTGTATCTGGTATCAAGAGATATACTAAATGGTGGCACTTTGCTCTCCAATAGATATCCATCCACCATCTCTTTGTTGGCGATGATGGAGTCAAGGCTAATGTCCTTGATAGAAGGTAGTATTTTAACATCACTATCGAAACCGAGTACATTTCGCTTCTCCTTATTTCTTCTCTGTATAAACGTTCTGTCACTACTTTTCATTTGACGTTTGTTGAGTCTAGATTTGGGTGTCATTGAATCACCACTGTTGATGCTGTAGATACTCATCTTGATACCATACGTTTTGCGCTTGACACACAATTGATTTGGGAAGAACTTAAATCTAGTGAAAAAAAATCAGAAACGGTGCAACAGATAGAGTCGAAAATGTAGATGAGAATCAATGAATGTTTTCAACTTTAAAAAAATTTCATCTACAACAACGACAACAAGAAGAAATAACACACCCCAAGATAGATGACTATTGCTTTTTCCATAGATTTAATTTTTTTTTTTTGATGAAGAAGAAAAATTGTGTGCGTTATCGAAGAAGAAGAGCGAGCAGCAGGAGAAAGGCACAAAAACAGTAAAAAAACAAATAAACCAAACGACAGCAAAACTGAAGAAAAGTTTGCCTTTCAGTTGAAATTTTTTTTTTCTTGCAATTTTGGAGGAAAATACCAGGTTGGTTATAGTGGTTAAAGTAGCGTATATGGGTGTTATTGCTACTGTAAAAAGCAGTTATTCTTCAACAATAGAGGGGGCAAGGTGACTGGTTAGCTGCATTGCTGTCTGTCCTTCGATTGTTGATGGAGATCCTACGCTCACTTGCATACTTTATATATATGTAAAGATTGCTCACATCGTGATATGCCCACAGTCTAGGCCCTTGTCTTGAGCCCTCTCCACTTCAGACTCGCGCAGCCCCCAATTGTTCCAATAATGTTAAGAAAGCTCAGTTACCTGCGTTTAAGTCTGCATGCACACTCAATTTCCGGTACAAAAAGAAGTTTTTTATGCGTATGTCAGTGCATATACAGATTTCTACTGTACACTTTACACAAATTAGTTAATAAAAATGCACAAATATATTAAACCCGTTACACTAGTGTTATTATATTATTGTTATTTCTGTATCATTCCTATTCTTCCTCTTCATCCTCGTCATCATCCTCATCATCGTCTTCACTCTCGGCATCTTGTAACCACTCTATCCATTTGCGTGCAACTTCTCTCACGGCATTAGAAGAGGTATCAGATCCCTGTTGTTTCCACCAGGCCAAGATTTGCTCTTCCTCTAAGATATCACCATCGTATAAAATGTTCAATGCAATAGTGAAAAGAGTTCCACCAGAAGGCTTCACCGTGTTACATAATTCTTCCAATATTAGTAAAAGATCAATTTGCTCATTCTTCTCAAAGATCTGCCTCCTGTACAATTGTCCCCACTGGTTGAAAATCTTTGTCACTGCATCTTTCATGTTCAATGTCTTGGTCTCAATGAAATGTTGAATTCTATCGATTAACAGTTTCGATGTTGCATATCTCACTTCATGATACGATACATTCATCGACATTCTCAATGTGTTCAACTCTAATAAAGCAGTATCCAAATCATGATTGTTTTCAATAGCTCTTTCTACTGTTGCAATGGCTTCCTTATTGAAATCTTCTTCCTCATCATCTTCATCTTCAGCATCATCATCATCGCCACCACTACCATCTTCTGTAGCATAACTTGCTGAAGAATATCTTCTACTCTTACGCTTATTTTGTCTCGTGCTTGTTATAGAAACATCTGAAAGGTACAAATCTTCCATATTTTGAGATATACCGTTGAAATGAAGATCACTTTCATCTTCACTTTCCTCCGTCTCTGAATAATAGACATATCCAACCCCTGATGCACCAACAATTGGAATATCATAACCAAAAGTTTCTCCGGAATCGTTGTCATTACCATTTTCAGGTGTGACCAATGATACAGGCTTCATCAATTCATCATCACTATCATTGGTCAAATCTAGGAAGCTATCAGATAATCTTTCCACTTTCTTCGATGCAATTCTTGTTTTGATAGGGATCTCCATGTTTTCATCAATGACAACTTCGTATCCAAGTACTGAACCAGAATGGACACTCACCCCAGAATTTATCACACAATTGGACGCTATAATGGAATCTTCAATGATAGCATTATCCTTGACGACCGCATTGTCCCAGATATATGAATTTTTGACGGTCACATTATTACCAATTTGACAATTTCTTCCAATAACAGAACCGGAAATTTTAGAACGATCTCCAATAAATGTATTGGATCCTATCACAACTGAAGAACCAATTTTGCAAAATTGAGATAATCTAACATCTTGTTCTTTATAAATATGCTTAGCTTGATACGTGTAAGTTTGATCTTTCAAAAAATTGGAATCAGGCAGCGCTGGATAACACCATCTTTCCATCATATCTTGTGAAACAGCGTCATATGTCTTATAGCTTTCCACCCTTGCAGCATAATGGTTTGTTACATATCCATAAATCGATTTCTTGATAATATCTGAATTCAATAATCCTCTGACAAAATCTGTTCTTATTGTTTGGTAATCAAAATTTTCTGTAAACATCTGTGGTACTATCGGTGAACAGATATCAATATGACAATCTATCAAGTCATTTCTAATGATAAAATCATCAACGTCTTCCAACAACTCTGGATCTATGGATACGGAGGATTTTGGGGCATTTATGGGAGCCATATTTTGGTAATACAAGCACCTATCATTTTTTTGATCCATAAGAAACGTTGCTGGTACTGCTTCTCTTGTTCTATGCAATGGTGATGCTTGAGTAAGAACCATAGTCATGACATAATCCTTATCTACAAGTTTCTTTTGTTTATGCATTTCCAAAATAGGTTCCCATTGCATATTTGAAACTATATCACCTGCCACCAATATAAAATCCCCAGTGATCAAACCTCTATTGTCGACATCTCTCATGACATCACCTACAGATCTTGATTCCAAAGATATGATTACATGGATCTTGAAGGGCGTCACAGGGGTGTTCCATACGTTATCGATGTACTCCTGGATCTGATCAGCATGTGATGAACACATCAAAAACACTTCGTCCACTTTAGCTTGTGCTAAAAATTCCAAGGTGTAATCGAGTAATGGCACATTGCACAAAGGTAAGAGACATCTTGGCTTAACTGATGTCAATGGCATGAATCGTGTCTCAAATGAGTCCGTTAACACAACAGCTTGCAAACGAGCATCTTGGACTATCTCCTTCTGCTTCTTATTTTTTGGGGGCATCACTGATGTTGAATAGTTAGTTGAGGGGCCTGTTGACTCAATTCATAACTTTTTCATAATTCTCTTAAAATTTTTTTCGGTGTTTTTTTTTTTGGATTTTTTTTTTATCTCTTTCACAACAACCATCATTTCTAGGTTCATGTATATGAAAAAGTATGAATACTACACCAAATTGTTTCCAAAAGTTGGCCAACTTATTTACAGGTATACAATAGGCATACATCAAGATACAAAAATATAGTATATATCAAAACCAATCATCGATTAATCGCAAAAAAACAAAAATTCCCTTACCCAAACATCCCCATCCACAACATCATAACCAGATGCTTGTATGTGGGGGGGCATGTGAGTTATCAAACTCAGTCATAATTCAAATCATATCAATCCCAAAACCCTCTTAGGAACGTCCAACCAGGGCTTCCAGTCTGCCTCCATGATAGTATCAATCTTTTCGATCTCGTCGATGATAGCTCCTCTGGCAAATGGAGTATCAAACTCCAATGAAGCCAAAAGCATCAAGTAATGGGCAACCACGATCAAACATCTTTGATCATGTTCGTTCAAAAGCTGAGTGAACCTTACAGGGACGATAGATGGCCATCTCATGAAGACTCTTATAGGATCGTTTTCGGGTGCATCATCATTGTACACCAAAACGTACTCTCTCTTCATCACGTTGATAGCAAGTCGCAAGCAATGATCCACATCACTTTCCCTTTCCAATGACAATTCACATTCAGTTGATGATGGTGGAAGTTCCTTGTCATAGTCACATTGTAACACCTCTTGAATACTGGTGTAGTCATATATGTTATCTGAAACAAGTTGTGTTGGTTTCGTGCAACACAACTGGTATAAATAGAGTGGAAAGTAAGAAGTTGATGATGGAACAATTCTTGGAGTTGTAAATGGACTAAAATAGTTGATCCCCCCATTAGAATTGTTATAACAAGGTGAGGACTCATCAATAATGGGGAAATAAGTATCAATTGTGTTGCTCAATTGAACCGCCAAACTATAAAAAGCTGGATCACATATTGTCAACTTTGGGCTCAATAAAAACCGAAAAACATGAAATAAACTCGATCCTATGTAACTGAACAACTCGACATTTGTTTTATCGAAAGAAGACATTCCTTTCATCTCCTGCAAAAATTCTTTGTAATTCATCAGATCAATGACCAACAAATCATCAATGTTATTGATTGAAGGATCTCTTTCGATTGTCCCATCAACGATATCATAATACATCGATAACGCAGCAATACAAATTATCATGCGATATAAGAAATCATGCTTGAATCCCACAGTTGTCAATGAGCCCCACGCTTTTATCATGCTGGGAAGTCTGGAAAGACGACAACATACCTTATCAATATAATAGTCAAGCAATTTATTATTCATCCTGGTGTTGTCCATGTAATAAGGGAACATTTTGTCGCCATTGTTCGATACTAAAGTCACGATTTGCTCTTTGAAAGTTGAATCGATGAGACTCGATGATGTAATGGAAGAAGATGAAGGTGAATCGATATCTCCAAAATTTATATTGGCAAACAAATTTGATTTCTCATCGTAACTGGAGTTTGATGTTGAAGTTGGTGAGTCAAAATTGGAACTTGGATCAAGAAAGCCCAGGTCAAAAGCACCATTGAAATCATACACGTTTTCTAATTGGAAAGGTTCAGCCGATGAGCATGAGGTTGAAACAGAGCTAGGTTGCGTGGAATCATTGCTTAAAGGAGGTATGGTGCAAGTGTTGTTGCTCGCCATAGGGATGGCATTGGAAGACGCGACTGAAAGATTGTTCAATATAGACTCAGGAGATGAGTTAGAAGATGCCCTTCTGATGGTGGTGGTAGTGACATAGTTGCATTGAGTACCTCTTCTTAAACAATTGGCACACGAAGGATGTGTCTCATCACACTGACAAGGATTCACGTAATGTTAGTATATGAAGGTTATATTGTCCCACTTGAATTAGGTGGCAAAAGCGGATTTAGAATCCGACAAGACAGATTTGAGTCATACAATTCCGCTCGCTATATGATGATATATCACTTACTTTGACTCTTCTCATCTTACATGTGGTACAACCATTTCTTGACTTTTTATGTGATCTCTTGGTAAACTTTGGAACTCCTTGAGACGTCATTATGAGATTATACCATTCAATTAGTTAAATGACTAACGATCAGTAGAAATATGAACAGCCGCGAGTATATAAATAAATAAACAGCTCTATTGTGTTAGCTCAGCAAAAATTTTATATCAATTTCTCTGATTTAAGGGAATTAAAGCCACACGCCCAATGGGGCAATAAATAACTCCGATGTCTAACCCCATTAGTAAATTTAGGCCTTATACCCCATTTGGCGCATTGCTGGGTAAACGAATACGAGTGGCAGCTAATTTGAGCTTTACGTACGACTATTTTCAGCACAAAAAAAACGAAAAGACGATAAGAGTAACTTTGATAAACAAGAATAGACAGACAGACAGACACAGACACAGCCAGCCAGACTTTAGTTACTTTATAATTCAAAAAATGACTAATCTAATGTTAAATGGTATATATATAGAATATCGATATATAATATATATACATATCTATATGAAAGTATGACAAACAACATACAACATGTGTGACAGAATCGAAAACAAAAAACATTCGCGGAAATTAAGGAAAAACTATGGGGTTAAACAATGCAGCAATATAATAAAAACCAAAAAAACACTCTTGTTCAACAATATTGGATGAAGTAAGCGCACATGGCTGAGTTAAAAAATAATTGACCTCAAGTGGCTTCTGCGGCATGCGATTTGATACCTTTGTGTTCTTCCACAACTCTTACCGTAGAATCCTTGAAATCAGTACCATTTAATAATAAAGCGTTAGGAATCAAACCAGCCTCTTCAAAAGACACTCTATAAGTTTTTGTTTCATGACTTTTATCTAATGGGGTAATATCCTGTACTTCTCCATCACCTTTATCAAAAGAAAAGAATTCTTTGATTTCATCATCCTTGACGTTTTTTGGAATATTAGAGACTATTATCGATGACATTTTTATGTAATTTATATTGAATTAAGTTGTCGATTGATTGTTGTGATATAATTTGCGAATTGATAATTTGAGTTATAGTTGATAGCTATAAGTTGTTGAAAGAGAATGGGGAGCAGGGTATTTATATAAGTAACTAAGTAGATTCCGTAGGTCATACAAAACGGTTGCTGTGGTGTGAGAAGCAATCGGAGTATTCTAGAAACTGCCTTCTTCTACATTTCCGTTATTATTTGCGCGAGCTCCCGTGTACAAAAAAAAGTACAATTAAAAGAGCAACCACGTCATTTTACATGACAAATTTGGTTACCAACACACGCCTTTATAAGATAAGATTTTAATAAACTGCTCAAAGATTTAAACATAACATCTGTCAACCATTTCTAATAATGTCGTTCGCGATTGTAACTTATTGATTAGCAGCGATTTTCCTTGACGGTTGATTTAGTAGTTTGCTTAACATTTGGTTCAGATTTTGTGTTTTTTTTTTGTCGTAAATTCATCTCATTTAATAAACGTAATAAACAATAAATATAACAAAAAGATACTCCTGATTTACTAACATTTGGTTTTCACCTAACTATAACTCTCCTCATATCTAGTGGGAATTTATTCAAAAAGTGATGTACAGTAGATTAAAAATTATCAATGTCTTGCCTCACTATATATAGCAGATGATGAAGAGAGGATGCCGGTTTTGAGGGAAGTGTGCAAAGGAGAGAGACAAGAGAAGAAGATGAAGAAAAAAAAATTAATTTGTAATTGTAACAGAGACTCATCACCAAGACAAAGCTGAATGGCACAATGGCTTCCCTACATATCCAACTGTTCACCTTACTTTTAATACTGGTGGGATTACTTCTACTCAGACTTATTCATATTTTGCCTTCAACTAGATTCCACCAATTCCCCAATGAGCCTCTCATCACGAGCAATGTTAAAGGAAAGAAACTCATGATTTTTCTCGGTTCAGGAGGTCACACCGGCGAAATGATACGAATACTTTCACAATTTGATCCAGGGTTATTGGGAAGTTTGCAAAGAAGGTATCTGATATCGAGTGGTGATACTACATCTATTCTAAAATTAAAGGATTTCGAGAATTCCTTTTTAGATAACGATCTGATCAATTACATCATTTTACCAAGAGCAAGAAACGTTGGTGAAAAAATTATTGTTTCTGTGGGAAATTCTCTCCTCTCATTACTGGAAACTGTCAAGATTCTTGCAATATTATGTTTGAAACGAGAATTGCCTGATGCTCTTCTTGTCAATGGACCAGGGACCTCGGCAACGTTATCGTATTTAATAATGGCTTTCAAGTTTTTAAATTTGTGTAACACAAAGATCATTTACATTGAGAGTTTGGCCAGAGTGAAGAAGTTGAGTATAAGCGGCAAGTTGTTAAGGCCCATAAGTGATCGGTTTATCGTTCAATGGGACAGTTTACAACAGGGGAGACTGGAGTATTATGGAATATTAGTTTGATTTTTTTTTTGATTTTTTCTCTTTTTGAATTTATTTAAGGTGTTAGTATCTATATGTAAAAAAATATCAACTTCATGTTTTGCCACAATCACAATGTCAACTTATGAAGGTAAGTTCAAACTCTTAAACGTTTGAAGTTCGGATACCAAACTAACACTCGTCCCTAGCTGATCACAATATAGCATCCAACAATGTCAATCGAAACAGGGTCACACCACAAACAACACATGAACGTCATCAACCAACTTTAACCCAATCGATAAACAGCTTTTTAAGTAGTCCTCATTCTGATACCGAGAGCAGAGGAGAAGTATTGCAAATTTTAAGGAACAATTTAGAAAACAGCGAGTTAGATCAAGAACAAAGAGACAGTTTCTTACAAACTTTAAGCTCAAATAATGCAGTTCTCGACATATTTACCACTTTGGGTGCAAACATGGCCGACGAGGATCCTACAGCGACATCAACTGCTCGGGGAATCGACGATAGCTTTCTTGACACATTGGAAAGAGTGTCTGTCAAAAAACTCAAGAAGTCTGATACTTGCCCCATTTGTACCAATGATTATCACTCCGATCCATACCCATTGATAGTTCGGTTGCCTTGTAACGACAAACACTATTTTGATCTTGATTGTATTGGGCCTTGGTTGAAGTTAAATAGAACATGCCCATTGTGCAGGGTCGATGTGACAGTGAAGAAGCCAAAGGAGGTGTTGCTCGACAGCGAGGAAGAAGAGGAAGGATGGGATATGTACGGATGATATATATATATATATATATATGTATGACTAAATATGTACATGCATTTCTTTGACTACTTAGAAATATATTAAAATTATCGTTCGCTTGCAGCGTCATCTTTTGTGAAATGTCTCTTGAATTGAGGCTCATTCAATAACTCCTTGACTCTTTCAGCAACATCAACGTTGGATGTATGGGTCAAATTTCCAATACCAGGGATGCTCTCTGGGTTTTCAACTGATTCCAAATCCAAAACGTCCAACTTCTCACCATAGTTCAAAGCTTCCTGCACATACATGTTTGCTTTTAGTCCAACACCCGCTACAGAGTGTTTAGTGATGTATTGCAAGAAGATCTCAATCACTTCTGGATTGGTATCATATATCCTCAACAATCTTGCATGTGTATGTCTCTCGAAATTTTCCTTGGATTTGGCATGTACAAAAGGTGCTTTGTTAACCGTCCACCTTTCTCTTCTAATTTTCAATGGCTTAGGGCCTGTTATAGGGATTCCTAAGTAGTATGCTGCCCTTAAGGCAAAATCACACCAAAAATCCATCGATCTGTTATCATAAGACCTCATCGTTATTTCACATTTCAAATCACCATATTTGACATCATGTTTCAAAGGTTTGAAATAGTTCATCTCGACGTTCAAAGGTATCGGTCTAAAATCACTCTCTTCCTTCACTTGAGTCGATGATAACACTTTTGGATCATATGCATCTAGCGTTTGATTTTGAAATGATTCACGTAATGATGAAGGTCTCTCAGCTTGAGGTTTATCGGCATTGTTCAAAAGCCTTGTCGTCGTACTTATGAAACGTTGAGACAAACAAGGTTTGAGAACGGCTTGAGATCTTTGCAACCACATTTTTGAACTGCTCTATAAATCAAATCTGCAAACAATAACGACACTTTCAGTTCGTCTTGTAAGTCAATCGTTGACTTTTCTTCAAATTTTTTAATTTTTTTTGCACTTTGTTCGTGTAAGATTGGCAGATAAATTTTTTTTGTACCTCGTCTAAAAAAAAAATTTCGAGAATAAGCACCTCATCGTATCGCTATAACGGCTTACAATATTTGATATCGGGGATGGGAAAAAGTAGTAAGGACAAGAGAGATTTATACTATAGAAAAGCCAAGGAAGAAGGGTGGAGAGCCAGGTCGGCCTTCAAACTTCTACAACTCAACGATCAGTTCAAATTATTTGATGGAGTAAGAAGAGTGGTAGATCTATGTGCAGCTCCCGGATCTTGGTCCCAAGTATTGTCGAGAGAAATTTACATGAAATCTTTGGGTCAAGATGACAAGAATTCCCCAGATTACATTGAACCGAATTTGATAGCGGTTGATTTACAACCAATGTCACCAATCGAAGGTGTCACCACGATACAGGCTGATATCACACATCCAAGGACATTGACCAAGATAATGGACCTATTTGGTGGAGAGAAGCTGGACTTTGTCTGCAGTGATGGTGCCCCAGACGTCACTGGATTGCATGACTTGGACGAATACATACAACTGCAGTTGATCTTGAGTGCATTGCAATTGACAACGGCTATTTTAAAAGAAGGTGGAACTTTTGTAGCAAAGATTTTCAGGGGAAGGGATATTGATTTGATGTATAGCCAGCTAGGTTATTTATTCGAGAGAGTTGTCTGTGCGAAGCCAAGGTCTTCAAGAGGAACTTCTTTGGAAAGCTTTATCGTTTGTATTGGCTACAAATCGAGACCTGGTTGGTCGCCTACACTTAACACAAATCTGTCAATTGATGAATATTTCAAAGGCAGCGATATAGGCAGACCGGAGTTGAATAAAGATGACTTATCGATTACAGCAGATGAAAGGCACATTGTACCGTTTGTCGCATGCGGAGATTTGTCTAGTTATGATAGTGACGCAACATATACGTTGGCAAAGGGTATAAATAGAATCAGTCTAGATCCTGTCCAAAGTCCGACTACACCACCTTATAAGACAGCGCTTGAGATGAAACGGAGAGGGCAAATGCAACTCATGTTGAAAAAATAAACCAATTTCTCAAAAGATACACTCAATTTAAAACACATCAAAATAAATTTGCATTGTATTATTAGTGTTGTACAAGTGAACTAAACATCTAAACCTTTTGAAACTGTAAAACTTTTGATCAACTCAGTGGCACCGTCAACTTCCAAGTCATTACAATAGTTGTTCAATAGCCCACTTATGACCAAATTCTCGTACCTCGAAGGCTCTTGTGGCAACTTAAATTGTTTGGACCATTCTGATTCATCCAATGACAACAACTCACTTTCTGGAGTGTTAAGGTTTTGTGCCAATTTGGCTTGATTCTCCAGCTTCCTTTTCTGCTTCCAGTGATTGATCTTTGTTAACTCTCTTGATAAGGATCTCTGGTAAAAATTGAAGTTATTTTGATCGTATTTGAAATCATCGATGGAATCAAATAAGTTTTCGATAGTAGATGTTATATTTGAAGTATTGTTGGATAATTTTAATGCGTTGTAATTTTCAGGTTCTGGTAATGATAAGATTTTTAAATTTGTCAAATGTAAGTTGTGAATAGTCAATGGGATCTCGAGTAACAAATTTTTGAAGTTAACATTGTTTTCAGCCAAGTTCTTTGTGTAAAATTTCTTGTCGTCTTTGTATACTGTAACAAAATCGCTGTTCAATCTAAATGCACGTAATGACAAATAACCATGTTGAGTCTTCGAAGGATCATAAACTAATAATATAATGTTGGTATCATCATTGTTTTGAGTCTTTATGATTTGTTGCTGCACCATAGAATCAATGACCTGCTGAGTCAAATATTTACCCCCATTGCTGGATAAGTACCAACCAACAAATTTTATACCCAATCCAATTTCTTTGTACTGTTCTAAGACCTCATTTTGGAACTTCAAGTTTCCCTTTGACTTGAACGAATAACCTTCCTGATGATGATAATCGTTGGCATTGTTATTGTTATTTGGGAACGGGAATGACTGTGAGATGGTGACGTGATCATTGGTTTTGTCAAAACCGTAAAGGGGGCCACTGACTGAGTGAGGATAGTGCTCAGATGAATGTTTGACGATCTTCAACACGACACTGGCCTCTAATTCAATAGTTTTCGTTCTGCAAATAATTCACATGTCTGTTAGTATTTTGAACGCTAGCTTTGTCTATAAAATTTTCAACAGATCTCACTTACTCTTGAGTTGAAGACATGGTACACTTGATTGGTTTTAATACGCCCTGAGGTTGGTCTCCATTGATTGAATGAAAATTTTTTTGTATTGAAATCAATAATGATAGAGAATTTTGACTTCCAAATTCAGTAATTGTCTTTGATCACCACCGAAATTAAAATTTTTTTTTTTTCCCTACTCAGTGAGCGCTTGAAAATTTAGAGTCAGTCACCATTTATTTCATCCTTCTAAATTATCAAAGAGTTGAACATGTCTGCTCAAGAAGTTCAAGAAGTTACTGAACAAGTCCAGAAGACTTATTTGGATGAAGCCACTGGTGAACAAGTCTCGAAATCCGAATTGAAAAAGAGACAAAAGGCCAGAATCAATGAACTGAAGAAAGCTGAAAAGGCAGCCAATGCTCAAGCTACTGCTCCAAAGGTTGCAAAGAAGGGTGATGAGTTGGCCGATTTGACCCCAAACCAATATTTCGAGATAAGATCAAGACAAATCGATGCTTTGAGGGTTCCAGGTTCGGAAACCAACCCTTATCCTCACAAATTCAATGTGTCAATGAGAATAAATGAATTTCTTGAGAAGTATCAATCTTTAGGTAGAGGTGAGACTTTGAGAGATGTGGAAGTTTCAATTGCAGGTAGAATCAGAGTCAAGAGAGAAAGTGGGTCAAAGTTGAAATTCTACGACTTACATGGTGAAGGGTTCAGTGTTCAAGTCATGGCTCAAGCCCAAGATGCTGATGGTGACTACGACAAAATGCATGAATTGATCAGAAGAGGTGATATCATTGGTGTCAGAGGTTACCCAGGAAGAACCGCTCCAAAGAAAGGTGGTGATGGTGAATTGTCATTGTTTGCTGTTGAAGTCAAATTATTGACTCCTTGTTTACATATGTTACCTACTGAGCGTTACGGCTTCAAAGACCAAGAAGCAAGATATAGAAAGAGATTTTTGGATTTGATCGTGAATGACTCCACAAGAGATAGATTTGTTGTTAGATCAAAGATCATTTCATTCATCAGAAGATTTTTGGACTCGAGAGATTTCGTTGAAGTTGAAACTCCAATGATGAACGTTATTGCAGGTGGTGCTACTGCTAAGCCTTTTATAACCCATCATAACGACTTGAACATGGACATGTTTATGAGAATTGCTCCAGAGTTGTTTTTGAAGGAGTTAGTTGTTGGTGGAATGGAAAGAGTTTACGAAATTGGTAGACAATTTAGAAATGAAGGTATTGATATGACTCACAATCCGGAATTCACCACCTGTGAATTCTATCAAGCTTATGCTGATGTATACGATTTGATGGATATGACGGAGTTGTTGTTTTCAGAAATGGTCAAGGAAATCACCGGCTCATATCAAGTCGAATTCCACCCTGATGGTCCAGAAGGTAAGGCTTTGACTTTGGACTTCCAGAGACCATGGAAGAGAATAAACATGATTGAAGAATTGGAAAAAGTATTTGATGTTAAATTCCCACCAGGAGATCAACTTCACACTAAGGAAACTGGCGAATTCTTGAAATCAATTTTGATCAAACACAAGTTGGATTGCCCACCTCCATTGACTAACGCTAGAATGTTGGATAAATTAGTGGGTGAATTAGAAGACATGTGTATCAACCCAACCTTCATCTTCGGTCATCCACAGATGATGTCTCCATTGGCTAAATACTCAAGAGACCAACCTGGATTATGTGAAAGATTCGAGGTCTTTGTTGCCACTAAGGAAATTTGTAACGCATACACTGAGTTGAACGATCCATTTGATCAAAGAGCTAGATTCGAAGAACAGGCAAGACAAAAAGATCAAGGTGATGACGAGGCCCAATTGATTGATGAGACTTTCTGTAATGCTTTAGAGTACGGTTTACCTCCAACAGGTGGTTGGGGATGTGGTATCGATAGATTGGCTATGTTCTTGACCGACTCGAACACCATTAGAGAGGTATTATTATTCCCAACTTTAAAACCGGATGCCTTAGTTAAAGGCGAGGAAAAGGAAGAGAACTAAAGAAACAGTCAAACATGATTTGTTATAATTTTTTGCTAAATTCCGTTTCATATATGTTGATACAATATAATATATAGTACATTTACAATTTTTGAGCTAATAGGCATTTGATAATATGTAATGTGATAGGAAAAGTTTACAAAAAAATCAATAATGGGCAAAAAAAAAAAAAATCAAAATATGAAAGTCTCCGAGATATTTTTTATCGTGTTCATCTAAATCTAAGCATCAAGTAAAATGGGTAGACCGAGAGTATGTATCTGAATTTATTTGATAGGTGGTTGCATGAAGAGTTTAAGACTAACACATGTTGACCATATGACAGTTAATTTTATTGATAAGGCATGGAGAATCGGAGAGCAACAGAGATAAATCTGTGAACTGTCACACTCCTAATCATGACATTCACTTGACAAGCATAGGAAGACAACAAGCTTTGTTAGCGGGCCATAAGTTGGTGAAAAACATTTTAAGAGAGGATGATAGTATACTATTTTACACATCGCCGTACATGAGGGCCAGAGAAACTTTACAAGGGATTATAGAAGGTGGTAATTTAGATGAACAAAATATCAAATACAAAGTCCATGAAGAACCGAGAATGAGAGAACAGGATTTTGGAAATTTTCAAGGCAACAATTCGGACATGGAAAAGATCTGGAAGGAGAGAGCGCACTATGGCCATTTTTTCTACAGAATACCGTTTGGTGAAAGTGGTGCTGATTGTTATGATAGAGTTGCGTCTTTCAATGAAACATTGTTCAGACAGTTCAGTTATGACGATTTTCCATCTATATTGGTGTTGGTGAGTCATGGTGTTTGGATGAGAGTCTTTTTGATGAAATGGTTTAGATGGTCGGTGGAAAAATTCGAGAGTTTAAGAAATTTACCACATTGTCAGTTTATCGTGATGGAGAAAAATTTGGAAACTGAGCGATACACATTGAAGACCCATTTGAGGACATGGGATGAGTTAGAAGACGATGAGATTTGTGGTGGCGATGAGGTTGAGAAAGAATATATCGATGAGTTGCATTTCAATTCCTACAGGACTAAATTAGATCCGGAAAAAGTGCAAGAAATAATCGATGCAGAGAAAAGGGCCATTGCACTGCAAAAGGATAAAGATAGAGCACTCAAAGCACAGTACGAGAAGTCCATTCACCACCTGTCACCAAGCCCGGCTATTTGAGATTTATTTTGGATACAATACTGCTCCATGCTTGTCAATCTTATTCTGTTGCAAGTGATATTTATTATGGTTACCATAAATCTGGTTTCATCATCCTAGCTTAACGTGTTGGTTTATTTTTCTTCTCGTACAAAGACCGCCTTTTTGGAATAGTCATTCTCCCAAGCTTTCCTCCATCACAGGACCGGAAATGATTGTAGTCTTTCAAAACTCTACAGTTAACGAATCTTAAGCATATCAGTTGAGTACGATAATGAGTAATGAGTAAATAATTTTCAGGAGTTTTCCTTATTTCTTATTCTTTATAAAGGTGTGGTGGCACTTTAAGAGATGAGCGTTAACCCTGTTCTGTCCGGGTCGGGGCCAAATCAAAAAAAAAACAAAAAAAAAAAAGAGTAAACCAAAAACAAAAGGCTGACAGACAGCTCGATTGCTCGAAAGCTGGATAACGCACTTCATGTCATATGATACGACACATATTGATTTCTCAAATAGTGCGACCAAAGAACTGATTGTCGAAAAAAAAAAAAAATTAGAAATCGAATGTACCAAAAGCTGCTTCCTAAAGGAATATGTGTGGATGGAGGTAGATGCTTGTGAGAAACGTGATCAGCAATGGCATATCCATAATCTCCAGTGGTAGCAGCATTTGCCTAGCACATCAGCAGATGCTTTTTTTATTTTAACCAAGTGTGCGCACCTGTTTTTTTTTTTTTTTTCTTTGTGTTAAAAAATATAGAGAACCGGTGGTGTGGGCGTCACACACATCTGATTATTTCTCTCAAAATAACTATTTAAAAGAAGTTACATCTGCCATTTTTCTCCATATCAACCCCATTGAACTATAACTTTTCAATAAGAGATATCTATACATCATAAATATTTTTCGATAAATAACAATAATAATTACACAATGGTAAGTTGTCATTCTCATCTCTATGTTTCAACAGGAGTCCAATTCTAACATTCATCAATTCAGGCTCGTACTTTTTTCGTCGGTGGTAACTTCAAGATGAATGGCTCCAAGGCCTCCATCAAGAAAATTGTTGAAGATTTAAATGCTGCATCCTTACCTTCAAATGTGGAGGTAGTCCTTGCTCCCCCAGCCCCATATTTAGCTTATGCTGTTGAATTGAACCAACAACCACAAGTTTTTATCGCTGCTCAAAACGCTTATGAAAAGGCAAGCGGTGCTTTCACTGGTGAGATCTCTGTAGAGCAATTGAAGGATTTGAACGTACCATGGGTTATCTTGGGACATTCTGAGAGAAGAACAATTTTCAAGGAATCAGACGAATTTGTTGCTTCAAAAACCAAGTTTGCCTTGGATAACGGTGTCAAAGTTATCTTGTGTATCGGTGAAACTCTTGAAGAAAAGAAAGCTGGAAAGACCTTGGAAGTTAACAAGAGACAATTGAAAGCTGTAAGCGATGTCGTCTCCGACTGGTCCAACATTGTTGTTGCCTATGAGCCTGTATGGGCTATTGGAACTGGTTTGGCTGCCACTGCTGAAGATGCTCAAGATATCCACAAGGAGATCAGAGAATACTTAGCCACCACAATTGGTGCTGACCAAGCTGCTGCTGTTAGAATCTTGTACGGTGGTTCAGTCAACGGTAAGAATGCTCATACATTCAGAGACAAGGCTGATGTCGATGGTTTCTTAGTCGGTGGTGCTTCATTGAAACCTGAGTTCATTGACATTGTCAAGTCAAGAGAATAATTGACAAATATCACACAGTTGAATTAGCTAAATGAACAAATGAATGATCATGACCTGTCTTTTTGATTTGGAAAACGCCGTAATAAAATTAAAGATATGCAGTACATCTATACAAAAAATGATTGTCTATACATGCAAGTTTAACACTCATACCAACTCCCAACCCTCTTTCAATCTTTGAATTATTTGATCCGACTCACTTCCAGAATATTTGGAAAGTAAAACAGATTTAAATTGTGTCCAAATATCTTCACTCAATTGCAAAGGAGAAGATGACTTTTGTACCTGCGACGTCACCTCTTCCGGCTTCGCAATCTCATCTACCACTGCTGATTGTGCAGTAGGTGCAGTGACGAAGACAGTGATTACCACATCTCCACTAGCAACATCCAGCAAAAACGATGAGTCGCTTAATACTTTACCTTTGATCAAGAATTTGAAATTTTTTGGATTAAATGCAGTAAATTGTGAGTCCGACTTGATCAAATCTTCCTTGATCTTGTAAATGGTATTCGACGCCAGACAAACAAGTGTTTGCTGGAATTTATATGGTGCTTTGATAGATTTCAAGGTAACATTTATAGACGATTGTTCAGCTGATTGTTCATCAACATTGTTTGAAAACAAAAAGTCTGGCGGATAGTTGAGTTTTGGTAAAGTTATACCCAATCGGTCAACATCTTTCAAGTCTTTAATGTAGTCCAGGCTGTATTTGTCATCCTGTAAGCTGAGTAATTCATAAACGTTTGAGGCAAATTGCAACTCAGAGCTATTTGAAGTCGACATCTCTGGTGGTGTAAATAGTGTAGATGGAAGACAGTGTAGATTTTCTTTTGTTCTTTTCTCTTTTCTCTCAAGCATTTCCTTTATCGATTGCTTAAACTGGAAATAAAAAAGGTGTTCAGAAAATTGTTTGGCGTTCTAAAATATATCGAGGACAACGATATTAGTAACAGTCAAGAGTGTGTTGAAATTCTCTATTATTGCCCTCATAACCTAATTGTTCGGGAGTAGCATCTTTGCTAGAGCTTCAGCCTTAACTTATCACACAAGGTAATTCACTCTTTGGAGCACCAATTTTAATATTTAAGTCATAATGAAGTTCAGATCAAGTGTGCTATTTATAACACTAAGTTATTTGATCTCAACAGTGGCTAGTTTTGCCCCCGAGGTGAAGTCGATGACACATGATAAGTTATCAAGTGCATTGTTATACTTTGATGATAGTGCTAACGTGCTAAATTTGAATGACGGTAAAGTCAATCTTTCCAAGGATGATGGTAAAGAATGGAAGAGAATAGAAGATTTACCAGATTCAATATCAGGATTATGGTCTGATGCCATTGATAGAAAGAGAGCGTTCGCATTTACAGATTCAAACTTGCACTATGTCACCAATGACAGAGGTGATCATTGGTCTGCGATAAAGTTTGACGTTGGAACTTCCGCCAACGTGCGTGTTCACACCAATTTTGTGAATACCAAAATGGTCTTATTCACGATACAAGATTGTGAAGTTGCATCTGGAGGGGACTCTCGTTTTAACAGAAAATGTACTCCAAAGGTCTTTTATACTGAAGATGGTTTTCTGACCAATCCTAAACCTTTGAATGTGAAGAATGTCAACACCTGTACATTTGCAAAAACTAATGAAAACTTCAACGTTGGAAGTGATAAGAGAGTTTTTTGTATTACAAAAGAATATGACTCTTTAAATTTTGTCAAGGACGCTGCTATCTATGAAAGTTCGGACTGGTTCAAGAGCTCAACTTTGGTCAACGATGACTCTGGGATCTTAGGTACAAGTTATGTCTTGGAGATTCAAGTAGTTGAGTCCTTTGTTGTTGCCATCGTGCAAGTTGATAGGTACAACAAATACTCACAGATTGAATTTTATGTCTCTAAAGATGGCTCCAGGTTCAGAAAGGCTGACTTCAATGTAGATATGAAGAGATCAATGTACATCATATTGCCATCAACCCCAAACTCGTTACATATCGCAGCTTGGTCATACAAGAACTCTCATGACTCATTCCCATTGGCAGACATATACAGATCGGACTCATCTGGTTTGTATTACACCAAATCAGCTTCTTCCATTCTTGGTGGTATCATGGGTGATGCTGCGATCGATAAGGTACAAAATATCGATGGGGTGTGGATAGCCAATGAAGTTGTTGGAAGCGATGCTATGCAATTACCAAATCTTAAATCCAGAATTTCCATCGATGATGGAGTGACATGGAATGTCTTGAAAGTGCTTGATGAGAGTTGTTCTAATGATGAGAAGTGTTCGTTGAATATCTTATCTACTAAGGAGAGGGATGGTGAAGGTAAGCTTGTGACCGGCCCTACTCCCGGCATTTTGATGGGCGTGGGAAATGTAGGTCTGCATAGCGCAACCCTCACCGATCTTCCTAAGTCTCAAACCTATATTTCAAGAGATGGTGGTCTTCATTGGAAGAAGACCTTAAAAAGTCCTTGTGCATTTTCTTTCGGTGATCAAGGTAATATCATTGTAGCTTTCCCATACGTTCTGATACCTGAAAGCGATAGAGATCGAGTTTCATACAAAACCAAAGATATATACTACTCGTTGGATCAAGGTGATACTTGGGAGACTTATACGTTGGACAAGGCGATTTTTCCTGTGACTTTGACTACCACAATTGATGGTACTTCCAAAAAGTTCATTTTGGTCGGATTGTATGATGAGTCTGACAACAACAACTCACTTGATATATCCAACTCTCACGAAGTCGTTTACTCGATTGACTTCGCAGGAGCTCATAATGGTGTGACCTGTAAGGAAAAAGATTTTGAAGAATGGTATGCTAGAGCTGAAGACGGTAAGACTGGAAGCTGTTTGTTCGGCCACAAAGAGAAATTCATGAGAAGGAAACAAGATGCACAATGCTTTGTCAATAAGTTGTTTGAGGATGTGAAGACTATTGAAGAGAGCTGTGCTTGTTCGGAAACAGATTTCGAATGTTCTTTAGGTTTTGTCAAGAACGATTCAGGTGAATGCAAACCTGACGTAAAGATTATCGCCAGCAACTTTTGTCAGAATGGAAAAACTGGCAAGATAAGTTTGCCTGTTAGACAAAAGATACCAGGTTCACTTTGCAAGGGTGGGAAGGTTTTAGACGATCGAAAACAAGAATTCAATTGCAAGGACATTCTTGAAGCTGATAAATCTGCAGCCGTCTTGACCAAATCTCAGTCTTTCCAAGGCTCCATTGCACAGTATTACTATTTGAAGGAATCCGCTAATACTTCTTTATCGGATGAAACCTTGTTGTTGAGAACATCCGAGCATGCTGTGTATTATTCATTCAATGGTGGAGAGTCATTTTACAAATTTGATACTTTGGAAGATCCAAAAGATGAGTTCATTGCAATCTATTTAAATCCATATTTTCCTGATCAAGTTTATTTGGTTACTTCCAACTCAAAGATTTATATCTCGACAGATAGGGGAATTAACTACGCAGTTCATCGTGCCCCTTCAGACGTAAATGAATTTGGACTAAGGCTCTTGACTTTCAGCAAAATTGATCCAAAGAAATTCATCTGGTACGGTGAGAAAAATTGCGAAAATTTTTTCGATAAAAATTGCAGATCAGTCGCATATCTGACAACTGATGGAGGTGCTTCTTTTGCCCCACTATTAGAAGATGTCAGAAGCTGTTTCTACGTTGGTTCCATCTTCGACAGCAAGCGATACCCTGTTGACAAAAATCAGATTTTTTGCGAACAAAGGGTAAAAGGTACAAATCATCTTTCGTTGATTTCATCGACTGATAACTTCAAGAATAATAAGGAAATCTTGTATGAGTCAATTGTGGGTTTTGCACCAACAGGCGACTTTGTTATTGTCGCTACTATAAATTTTGAACAACGCTCTTTGGAGGCGCTTGTTACTGTGGATGGAAAAGATTTTGCTAGGGCGTTATTTCCACCTGATTTCCACGTTGATAGGCAACAAGCCTATACTGTGGTTGATTCTTCCACAAAAGCTCTTTTTCTTCATGTTACTACCAATTCTGCAAAAGATGGAGAGTTTGGCACTCTTCTCAAATCCAACTCTAATGGAACATTGTATGTCAAATCTATCGATAATGTGAACAGAAATGGATATGGTTATGTTGATTACGAGAAAGTGGAAGGATTGGAAGGAGTTTCATTAATAAATATTGTCGATAATGCTAATGACGTTGTCTCTAAAAAAAGTGCGAAACAGTTGAAGACAATGATTACTCATAACGATGGAAGCGAGTGGGGCTTTCTTGTACCACCTCTGGTAGACAGCAATAACAACAAATACGCTTGCAGTGGTGGTTCGCTAGCAAAGTGCTCATTAAGTTTACATGGATATACTCAAAGAGCAGATATTAGAGACACATATTCTTCAGGATCCGCGATTGGAATGTTAATTGGCGTTGGTAATGTCGGTGATCATTTGTTGCCCTTCAACGATAAAGAAACATCTACTTTCATGACGAAGGATGGTGGTATTACATGGAAAGAGATCAAGAAGGGTAACTACATGTGGGAATATGGTGACCAAGGAACCATTTTGGTACTTGCGCCAAATGATGGCAAACCTGCCGATACGGTGTCCTTTTCATTGGATGAAGGTGATACTTGGAGCGACTTCAAATTTGTAGATGATCCTGTTACCATATTGGATTTGGCCACCGTGCCCTCTGATACTGCAAGAAGATTTTTAATTTTTGCTAGAAACAAGGCAAACATTCTAGTTGCGATCACTTTGGACTTCACACACATACATCAAAGACAATGTAAGTTGAATTTTGATGACCCTACAAGTGATGATTTCGAGTATTGGACTCCAAAACATCCTCTATCGGCTGAAAACTGTTTGTTCGGACATGAAGCCATGTACTTGAGAAGAGTCAGCTCACATTCTGATTGTTTCATTGGATCAGCTCCCTTGAATCACGCTTACAAAGAAGTCAGGGATTGTATGTGCACCCGAAATGATTACGAATGTGATTACAATTACGTTAGAGCTAGTGACGGCACCTGTAAGTTGGTTGAAGGGTTGTCTCCCCCAGATGCAATGAAAGCTTGTTCCCTAGACTCAAATATTACGGAGTACTGGGAACCAACTGGTTACAGAAAGATACCACTATCCACATGTAAAAATGGCAAGGAGCTTGATAAGTGGGTCTCACATCCTTGTCCTGGAAAAGAGTCAGAATTCAAGAAAAAATATAGTATTAGAGGTTTTGCTCTATTTATGGTCATATTTGTTCCAATGGCTGTGTTTGTTGGAGCAACGTGGTTTGTTTACGACAGAGGTATACGCAGAAATGGAGGGTTTTCGAGATTTGGAGAAATCAGATTGGATGAGGATGAGTTTCACCCAATAGAAAACAACAATACAGATAAGGTGATCAATGATATTGTTAAAGGTGTCATCTTAGCTATCGGAGCATTAATTACTCTTAGGTCAGTTGTTGTCAACAAGGCTCGTGAACTTTTCACCAGAAGAAGCAGATATGAAGGTCTTCTTGGAGGTACAGGTGACGAAATTTTGGACGATGACTCCATCTTCAATTTTAATGATATTGATAACGATGATGATGCTACTGAGATTGATTCGTTCATCCAACAAAATGACGAAGACTTCAATACGGTGGCTGCTGGAGAAGAGTATTCCGATGAGATCCAAGAAAGAGCCGATGGGAAAGACGCCAAACAAGATGACCTGCAAACAGAACAGTGAAGCTCGTAATCATCTTGAATATAAATGTACCTGGCGTACATAGTTGTATTTTGTGTACTCTATAAAATAAGTAATTTATTTTAGTTTGAAAATTTACAAAAAAAAAAAATTGGCTGAAGGCATCGCACGCATGCACAAGATAACGAAACCCAAGAACCATGGATGATAAAGACTTCAGCGTATTGCAGAATCAGCCATCCGTACTGCAATTGAACGCTATACTATTCAAGCCCATTGCTGACCAATTACAGGAGTTCAGGTTGGTGAATATCCTCATAAGTAATATATTAGAGCTTTTCGATGACTTGACAAAATCACTTCAAACTCAAATAATTCATATTTTCACTTCATTGAATGGAATCAACTCATTGGTAATCCAGCTCAAACTTTGCCTGCCACAAAACAAGCCTCTTGCTCTCAAACTTGTCTCAATTTTGGATAGTGTGTTTCTGCAAGATCATATCTTACTCAATTTGGTTTCGAGAGAATCCAGCAGTACTAAGTTGAATGAAATCAAAAACTTGCTTTTCGGTTCCAAGGTGTTCGACACATATAGCAGGCTATATGTTGAGTTTGAGATTAGCAGTGAATATACCAAAGCAGAAGAATACCTGGCTAAGCTTCAGAGCGAATATATGCATTTGCTAGATCAGAATTTCCACGACTACAAGTATTTGAATACATTGATGGTTTCTTTCTTCAAGTTAAGCGACAGTTCAATCCTCATTTTGCAACCACTTCTTTCTTCGAGATATAAAAATCAGTTTTTGTCCATTCTCAATAGTTCTAAATCTTCGAAAACATCGATTTTATTAGCTGTTATCAAGTATTTGAATCAAGCCACTACTGTTGACTCAAAACACTTTATTGAGGTTATGTCTCAAATGCAAATCGATTTCAGATCGTTAGAGACTGCAGCAAATTATTCAAATGTTAAATTGCTTCAGATATTGGTGCTGTCAATTCATGAGTCTTCCAAATTTGCGTATTGCCAGAGAGCTCTCGAAATTTGGGGTGATGTGAGTTACATCGGCAGGACTCCACTTTCTTTGCAGGACTCTTACACCAACTTGCTTGTGCTTTTAGTAAGATCTTTAGAAATCGACCACTTGACACTTATTTCCCAAGACGCACTCTTCTTGAACTCCATTACTAATAGAATATCTTCAACAAGCAGTCATATACGCTCATTGGGAATGTTGATTGGAAATTTGATTTTCCGGTCGATGTCAAAGGATCTTATATTCAAGATAGAGGAAGAGATTGCATTTGAATTAGAGTATATGAAACGGTTTGACTCCGATGGAACTGACATAGTTGAAGCTTCAACTAATGTCAATGAAGTTGATCTGAAATTTGACAAAATGGTTTTGGTGAACTCGGATCAGGAGATGGATGATGATCCTGAGGATTCAGATGATGACCCGACAATCGCCGATAGATCAAAACCTAACAAGCCACTTTTTTTGAAAGAATTAATCGCTTACTTGAATGCTAACTCGAAGAACGATAAACACGCACTGGACAAACAATTTTTGGCACTAGTTCACGGTCCAAAGCTTATATTCAGATCTTCTTTGAAAAACTTGGAATTTTACAACGAATCCTTGATTTCCCTTTTGATTGGATTGACAAACGAGAATGAACAAGCAGACTTTGATGACTTGAGACTCAAATGTCTCATAAGCTGTTGTGTTCAGGATCCTGAAGAGGCCACGTCCATAATTTTGAGGAAATTTATCGGCGGTGACTACTCACTCCAACAACGACTCACTTTACTTACTACACTTTCAATTTCCGCTCGCTATTTGAGAGGTTATGATGATAACGCTTTCAACGTTGATCAGTCTTTGATAAACTTCAGAAGCAAAAAATTACCTTCGGCTATACATAGTCAATTTATTGAGGGGAATGAAGGCAGTACTTGGTTGGCAAAAAGCATCGAAAATTCCATAGAAAGTGAAGTTGTAAGTGAAACATTGGCCAATAATAAAGACAAGGTCATGGCCGAAGGAAGTATATTGAGGATCTCATCCAAATTGAGCAAAAATAAGCAGAAATCATCAACTGTGATCAAAACTAGGAATCCAAATTTCTACAGAATAGTTGGAAGTAAATTTTTTTTCCCCTTAAATGCAGTTTGGTTTTCGCTCAGTCAAGAAGGCTCGTTCAAATTAGGTAAATTTTCGGCTATACTATCTTCTCACTTTTTAAAGTCCATTGGTCTCATCTTGCAGACAGCATTTCCCTCTGCAAAAGATTTACAGGATATTGTAAAAAGTGCGATGGAGATTATCATATCCGTGTCAGCCAATTTGTTTCGAATCAAACAGGGCGCTGAAAACAGTGAAGACTTGCTAATTTTAGATGCCTTAGTATTCATAATGCTTGTCATTTTGGATAATTCTAGTGCCCAATTTTTGATAGATTTTTGTCTTAACGAATTGGTTGCTATCAGAAATTTTGTTGTCGACTTACTCAACGAAGGAATGGAATTGCTTGCTGTTGATGAATTTCTAGTCCAGAAACTATTCACAGTCACATACAGGTTGAACGAGATCTTCAAAAAGTTTGAACGCTTTTTGATCGGAGTTGATGGCTTGGAGTAATTACAAATTCACATCCAGACGTACGGTGGTCGGATAAGGAAAAGAACATGACTTATGAAATAATTATTTTAATAGAAAATCAGCTCAATTGCACCACCTCTAATCCAGGAGTAAGTGCTCATAATTGTTCAAAGTGACGTTAAACATCTGTACATCGCATAAATACAATCTAAACTTTCTTGATACATCAAAACATTCAAAGGCGCCTGAAGTATGAGTTGACTCTCAATCCACTGCTATTGTTGAAGGTTCCTGAACAAACACTGGGACAGAAAACACTTCTCTCAACATCTAAAATTTATAAACGAGCCTAATTTGATTGCTTCATCGACTTTTTTTTTTGAGTGACACGAGTCTGCATTGGGTTTCTTAGAAAGATATATGGTGAATATTAAGGGATGACAGGAGTTTGCCGCAGTTAAAACTGCCTTTGAACATTCTCAAAAATTGGAGTCGTCAAAAATACCAATTAAAGACCCACTTAGCGAATGAGAGATGACTTCACAGCGGTGATTACAAGTTCACACCGCACTAATGAGATATTCTTTTGCTTCCCCAACCAAACAAGCCTCCCATACATGGCATTGTGTTTTACCTATGAAAAGGAAATGTTGAGTATGCAGCTGAGGACTGCCTTGCAGCTCATCACATCTGGATGTTGATCAGGGTAGAAAGACTTGATAATAAGCTCTTCCTGATCTTTAAAAAAGGCAGTATACAGGCGGGTAATAAGTATGGTAGTAACTGACCAGACTAAATTTGGATGCTCCACAATAGTTCCTTATTCATCCACTGCTACATAAATTGGATACTAATATTTGGACCGATTTGTCACCAAAATTCAGTTTAAATCTACTACTCTGTAATTAAGAATGTCCTTGTAGATATTAAAACATCATCCTCACCCTCTTTATCAAACACCGACTAAGAGAAACCACTCGGCAACAAAGAGTCAAAAGGGATTCTCGCAGCCAAAACATAGCTTATTACCATTATTCACTACATTCAGCGGTCATTGAAAAAAAAATATGGACGAATCAGGCGAAGAAGCTAAAAAAATTCTAATTCAACTCGAAAATTTTACCCTCAACGGAGATGAGGAAGAGAAAATCAGAATCATTGCTAGCCAAATGGCTTTCAATGAGTAAAGCTGTATTCAAGAAAATCCATCTCAGATCAACAAAATAATTTTGATTGTGGGGTATACTTTCTAGCAATCATCGGGCAACTATAGAAGAGACAATTCAATACAACATATACATTCACGTTGTTCACCGATTTCGGAACATGCGACGTTACGGCAAGGAACTTCCCGACCCACTCACTGCAGACGAATGGTCCCAACAGACAATACAATACCTCAAGAATAATTTCTACAGATCTTACTCTGATGGCATGTACATCTGATTCTACCATCTTACCCTATCGTTTCTTTTTCCTCTCACCAGTTATTTTCACAGCTTGTTTTGTCCTCACTTCCCTTTTTTCTCCAGGCCATCTCAGCCAATACTTACTACCTTACACCCCCTTTTCATTTTTATCCTTCAACTTTTTCCTGCATTGACAGATGATTAAATTCATTAGATCTCCCAACTGAAACCAACTGAAAAGTGCTGTCTTTTCCAACTCTCAAATTGAGAATGCGGGGCGGAAATAAAGGCAACACCAATCGGGCGGTTGAGCTTGAGAGGTTAAGATGTTCTACCAAATTCGTTTATAGATACATACTTGACAATAAACTCTTTCTACTTGTAGAAAAAAAAATTGTTGAAAATGGCTAAAGACAATATCATGCTGTTAATTAAGTGTCTTAGTTCCACTACTTGTCTCGTTTTAACAACTTGACATGTGGTGTATTTATAGACGAATAATGCTAAAGTGGTAAAGTAACGTAACAAAAAATAAATAACGACACCAGCAGGACTCGAACCTGCGCGGGAAATCCCAAAAGATAACCAAGAAATGTGAGACAATTCAAGTCTTTCGCCTTAACCGCTCGGCCATAGTGCCTTTATAAAATCCGAAAATTTTGCACTTTTATATACAGAACCCTGTGTCTCAAATAAGCAGTTGGGGGCTGTGGAATCTTTTACGACTAGTTTCCTTCTTATCTAGTCCTCGTTTCTATTTTCCATCTTCATCACATTTCATTACTCCTATTCCAGTCTATTACATTTATGATCCTCTCTCCATCGCCTTTGATTCTTTATCCTTTTCCCTTATTCCTTTAACTCCCATTTCATTTATTCTTCTTATCTGATCAGATTCCTTTTTTAGTTAATGGATGATTGGCATGCGAGGTTTTTTACCCACCTTCCTGGATTGACGCCCCAAAATCGGATCATGGGTTTTCCTCGCTACATGAACTGAGACATTAACGCTTTCTTCAATTCGTTATTACTATTTATACAGTCCGTATATATGATTATTTGAAGATCATATATCAGTTAATAAATTTCATATCCATAGAGTGTATTGTTAAGTAAGTAGACATAAACACATTGAGTGGCCCAAATCCATAATGATATGGCCAAAAGTTGCAGTTGTTTCCGGCAACAAACTGCTATTACCAGTACCACAGGCTTTCTGTCCGAAATTTCTTGTTGCTATGTACGCTCTTATTCTCTTAGCTATGGTTGAGTATTCTTACTGACAGCTCGTCATGAATGGTTGTCAAATAATCTTATTAGTGTCGCCAGTTTTAATCAGTGAATCTTTATTTACTTCGAACAGCGTTGAATCAGATAGAATCTCTTTAGATTGAAGTTAAAAGAAGAAGACCATTATCTACTGAATCTACAGATACAATGCTAGAGTATAGAGTTTACCGATGTTCACATGTTGCCTCTCAATATTTGTCCTTCTGTTACTTCTTGCATTGTTGCCTTTATTACATGTATTTATCGGTTTTTCAGATGAAATTGAATTCAATGATTGTCATTTTGTGGAAGAAATCTTTTAAGATTTTAACTTCCAGCTTTGAAAATGATTAACTCGTGAACCAAAATTTTTTCCATTCGAGAAGTTAGAATTGGGCTCAAAAAGAACTCTCAATCTGTTCGAGTTTCTTTGAAGTTGATAAAAATCTTAAACTAAAAATAGTCTTACCATATCAGGCAGTCAAAATTTTCATTTTGATTCTGTTTTTTTTTCTTTTTGAGTGGCTTCGAGAGCGAAATCCACCGGATGAAAACGAGGCTCTCACATAATTCGTGAGAAGAAGAATTGCAAGCCAGACTTCAACAATAAAGCCATCAAGTTGTCAGCCGCTTTTTGAGAAGTGGATTATATAATGACAACATATGAAAAAATTGTCAAAGGCGCTACTAAGCTCAAATTAGCGGCACCCAAGGCCAAATACATTGAGCCAATCTTGATTGTTACCCACTCAGCCCGCGACTTTCACGATGAGGACTTCAGGGTAATCATGAAAACATTGGCCACGAGGATCCAAGACTCCGCTTGGACAGTGGTTTTCAAGTCCTACTTGGTACTTCATATCATGATAAGAGAAGGTGAGGGCGATTTAACATTACAATATTTAGCTCACCACTACAAAGTATTAGAGCCACACAATGTTTCAAAGTCTGGCAATAGCTCTGGGTTTGACATAAGAGCGTTGAAATCTTACGCCAGGTATTTGATTGAAAGGTCTAAAGAATATGGCCTGACGAAGGTTGATTATGTGAGAGACGAACGAACTCACAATGCTGCAAGTATGAATCCAGAAAGTGGTGGAAGATTGAGAAGGCTTTCAGTGGACAAGGGAGTTTTACGAGAGGTTGAAAGCGTACAGAGGCAAATTGATGCTTTGTTACACTGTAGGTTTCAGGAGTCTGAGGTCAATAATGATGTCATCTTGACTGCTTTTAGGATGCTTGTGCATGATTTGTTGTCACTTTATCAGTCATTGAATGAAGGTGTGATTAATTTGTTGGAGCATTACTTTGAAATGAGCAAATTTGATGCAGGAAGAACATTGGATATATATCGAGTTTTTGTCGATCAAACGAAAGACGTGGTGGCATACCTAAGAATCGCAAAGCATCTAGAGTATGCAACAAAGTTGCATGTACCAACCATCAAACACGCACCAACAGCATTAGCCAACTCCTTACAGGAGTATTTGGATGACGGCAACTTTGAAATGAACAGAAGACAGTACTTAGCTGAGAAGGAAGCTAAAGAGAAAACGGGTTCAAGCTCAAATTTATTGAGGAATAACTCTACAGCAAAACCTCCTGCACAGACTAGTCAAACTGCTGTTTCTCAGCAGCAGACACTGCCACTGGAGCAGAATCGTCGTGAGTCACAGATGATTTTACAGCAGCAAAGTGGCTTCAACCCTTGGGGATTTCCTGTTCAAGGCAGCACGATTACCCCTCAGCAACTGGCTGTATCAGGAGTGTTCCTGTCACAACAACTCCAACCCGTGCAGACGCAGCAGTTTGTTCAGCCAGCCCAGCAAATTCAGCTTGCTCAATTAACTCAACAGCCACAATTAATTCAACAGGCTCCAGCGAATATTGCTTTCTCGAACCAGAATAATGGCCTCGCGAATGGAGCAGTTACACAACCCGTACAGACGTTCCACACAGGAGCATTGCTACCAATGCAACAAACAGGATTCAACAATCAACAAGACGGGCTTCCATTACAAAACACCTTTAGCGTTCAACCCAATGTTTCAGTTGCTGCAACCAACGGCGCACTGCATTCTCAAACTTTGAACCAACAAACTACGGGATTTTTTTCTCAACCATCAAATTCCACTATTCTTCCTTCTTTCACTGGTGCTGGTTTCGGTGGCTATGGTGCACAAAATTTACAACAGACGCCTACAGCAAATCCGTTCCTCTCTGCGAACTCCGATGGAGGTGCATCAACTGGGTTTACAACAGCGCCAAACACTATATCCAACGTTTCCTCTACTACACCATTGAAACCCCAATACACGTCTTCCCAAACAACAATGGATAGAGCTCAGACAAATCCGTTTGCGTTGGGGAATATTCAAGAGCAAAGGCCCGAGCAACAACAAGCGAAACTGGTGGATATTGTCTCCAATCCATTCTCCAGCACTGCTAATAACCAAAAAAGGAATACAATGTCATTGCAGGATATGCATACTGGTACAAATCCATTTCGCAGCGATTCGGCTGTAACGGGCCAGCAAACATTGAGGCCACAAGCTACGGCGGGTGGATTAGAAAGACTTTCAACCATCCCTGTTTTTCCAGAGACTAAAAAAGACTACGTGCATCAGCAACTGGAGATGAAAGCAAGAGCCGAGCTAGAGCAACAAAAGTTGATACAGCAACAGCAACAATATCCACAAACTAGTATTCAAAATCAAATTACTGGATTTCAGCAACAGCCTACTGGATTTCAGCAACAGCCTACTGGATTTCAGCAACAACCTACTGGATTTCAACAGCAGTCATTTGGGCTACAACAACAACCAGCGAACGCCCAAGTTCAATTAACGGGACTTCCACAACAGCCAACGACTGTTCAAATACAAGTTGGTTACCAGCAGCAGCAAAACCAGCCTCAAACCATGGTTCCCCAACCTCCACAACTGGGGTTAACTTCGAATGCAACAGGTTCATTTACTCAACAATCCGGGTTTACTAATGTCTCACAGCTGCCAATGGTTACGGGAAATCCTTTTTTGCAACAACCTCAACAATTTATGGCAACAGGAAACCCTTTTCCGGGACTGAACTGAGAAGTGCCTTTGCCAAGTGTGCTTCATTACTCTTTATTGAATTTCCTCTTTTGTGTGTTTGTGTGTGTATATGTATGTCATTTAATCCCATTTCGAATAGAGTCGTGCATTTTCTGTTTTTTCAACTTCATTTGTTCTAAATTTTCAAAAGTAAACACAAAAAAAAAATGCTATCGAAGTCTTCTTCGTGGCTGATCAGTAGAAGCACCGGGAATGTCAGACTTGAGCTTTTTAAAAAATGCAATACAACAGCAACAGCAACAACAACAGCATCAACAACAACAACAGCAACAGCAGCCGCAGCAATATCAACAAAATCGCCAGGGTCCAATCTCAAATCAGTCACAGGTGAAGGTTACGGATTCAGCATCTCTTACATTGCAGGAGCTAACAACAATTGCACAATCTCAAAAAGAAGCACAACAACGGTCAAACCCCAATTGGTTTAACAAAAACAATAAGAGAAGTATTCCTGGCCAGTTGATAAAAAGATCCTCTCTGAAGCAGAATCAGAGTCAATCAGAAGAAGATGATATGGATAATTATTCCTCAAACGCTTCGGCACAAACCAACAAGAAGATTCTATCGTCGTTCAAAAAGCTGCTACCACACGAAGATAATATCTCTCACCAACGTGATTTTATCAGGAATAACCAGGATACCGAGCTACCTCCAAAAAGATCCATATATGATTTGAACTACGATGATGAAGAGTTGAGTTCCTCCACTGAGTTCCCTACGAAAAACACAACCGATTTAATCACCAAAGATCCTATGAACTTCAAAAATGCTTTCAACTCCAATATCAGGGTGGGGTTGACAACAAATAGCACTATTGCTTCTCGCAAATCTGGCACTTCAACTTTAGATTCAAATTTGAAGAAGACCAACTATGGGACTTTGTTCGGCAAGGAAGAACCAGTTTCAACATCAACTGCAAAATCGCAATTTTCCACACCGGCCCACAATGTGACAGACCAACGACAACAAATCCAACCACAACAGTCGTTGGAATCTGCTGTCATAGTGTTTGGATATGATGATAGCTTGTTTTCCGAAGTTTTACAACATTTTAGTAAGTTCGGAGCTGTGTTAGAAGATTTTAACATCCCAGCAAGTTTGGAAGCACCTTCTTCACCTGGCCCACAATTCTCACCGAGAAAGAAGACATATCCAATATTTATAGGGAATTCTTGGGTGAAGTTGACATACGACAATCCATCCAGTGCAATTAGGGCATGCAGAGAGAATGATTCGCTCACTATCGGAGACCGTTCCATCAATGTAATACCCTACTCGAAAGAAGTTTTGGAGAAATTTTTGAACAACAAAATTAATGGTAAGGACGATATTGGTGATTCTTTAAATACTTTGAGCTTCATCAAGTTGAATAACCTTCCCGATAATTTTGAAAGGTTGCTACACGATACTTCCATAATGGATGCTTCAAAAAGGAATCGTGATGTGACATCATCGAACTCTTCAATTCAAATAAAAAATGGCAAAGATTTATTCATCAATAGTCCTAAGAAGAAAGAAAATGAGAGTATGAATGGGAAGCCTCCGAGCTTATTAAGGAAGGCCGGCGATATGTTGTTTGGTTTTAATAATGTATGACATTACTCGTGAGTTAGGGTTGTGATATATTAATGATTTCTTAGAGAATATATGTATGCATGTAAACTTAATTTTATTCAGCTGATTCATGGAATGTCAGTTGTCACCCTTTGAGCCTTGTTAGCACCGGCCAGTATGGTTGTTGTGGTTTTGTATCTTCTTGTTGAAGCATTTCCTCTTCCCCTTGTCGTCCCTCGCTCGGGGACAGTATCATACTTTCGTTACTCTTGAAATATTCCTTAGACGCTTTCATCATGATCGATATGGTGTTGTAATGTAAAGTGGTATGTATGCGTTCGAATTGATGTCTTTGAGCGATATGCTCATCATTGTGCGCATCTTGCAGTTTTCTCTTCATGCTGGTCACTTGTGTGTGAGACTCAGGTCACTCTCTCTTGATATAAGACGCGTACTCTCTGTTCATATAATAGTTCTCTGCCTTTATTTTTTTCGGTCTTTTCTCTCTTTGCGGATGCAATTTTGAAAAGTACCCCAGAAAAAAAATTAAGTAATAAGCAATGCCACAGAATCAATACAGCTCTGTTCATTTCAATACAATTGTGTCTAAAATCAATCCAGTGTTCATCATCTTTATCGGGCTAGCTTTTCTTAACTTGACATACATTCAAAACTTTGATATTAATCAATCATCCCACATCAATTAGAGGTCATCAATGTCAAGACGATCTTCCACACCATTGCTATCTCAGCAACACACTAATACTCGCTCTGATATATCTCAATTGATCAATGTGGTGAACCCTACAAGATCTGTCGCATATCTTTTGATTTTAACGGTGACACTTGGAGGCTTACAATTGGCCTGGTCCACGGAGTTTTCAGAGGGTACTCCCTATCTTCTCTCACTAGGAATATCGAAGCAGACGTTGCTGCTTATATGGATTGCTGGCCCGTTGTCAGGAACATTGGGTCAGCCTATTGTTGGTATTTATTCCGATTTTTGCAATCTGAAGATCGGGAGGAGACGCCCATATATTATTGGTGGTTGCATAGCGACCGCATTTTCTTTGTGGTTTTTGTCTCATTCTTCAAGCTTGGTAAACTATGTGTTTTACAGCGGCAAGGGAGATTTAGAGAAAGTTAAAAAGACTACAATTCCTTTTGCGGCGTTTGGGGTTTATCTCTTGGACTTTTCAATCAGTGTTATTCAAGCTGCTACAAGAGCCTTCATTGTCGACTGTGTTCCTACCCACCAACAAAACGCAGCAAATGCGTGGCTGGCAAGAATGATAGGACTGTTTAATATAGTTGGCTTTTACCTTGGCTCAATTGATTTGACCAAGATAATGTCATTCTTAGGTGATAATCAGTTCAAAATCTTGGCTCTGTTTGCTGCCATTTTCTTGATCTTCTTCACACTGCTCTCTTGCTCAATTGTCAAAGAAAGAGATCCAAATACAGACATTGTCATTCAGCTGGAACGTGCCAAGAAAGAAGCTCAGCTTTCAAAACTTGGTATTGAGTCACATCAGTCCAAAAACATGTTCACCGTTATCAAATCATTGTCCTTGCAAACATATCACTCGATCAGGAGACTTCCGCCACAGGTTGCTATCGTATGCTATGCTGAGTTTTTCGCTTGGATAGGATATTTTCCTATGTTATTCTATACAACAACTTATGTTGGAGAATTATTTTTAAAGGAGATAGGCAAAGATTGGAAGCAAATGCCGGAGGGTCCAGATAAACAAAAGTTAATAGATGAAAGCACCAGACGTGGATCAACCGCCTTGTTGTTGCATGCAATTGTCTCATTGATTGTAGACTTGGTGCTTCCTGTGTTGATCAAACCCATGGATCAATTAGATAGTGCACTGGAAGAACAGAGTAGTGACTTCTACTTGATTGAAAAGATTTTCTTAAAACCTTACTACCGTGCCAAGTTTTTCTTCATGAATAGTGTCCAAAAATTATCTGTCAGAAAAGTTTGGATTATCTCTCACATTGTTTTCATAGCTTGCATGTTTACCACGTTTTTTATCAAGACATCGAAGCAAGCTATCATTATGTTTGCGTTTTTGGGTATTCCGTGGGGAGTGTCTTTATGGGCACCTTTTGTATTGATTAGCGAAGAGATCAGCAGAATTAAAGATATCAAGGCGCTGAAAGCTTCTGATGATTTTCTTAGTACTCATTCGGAAAATTCGTCCGTATTAACAGCTGCTACAGTTCACCCTAGATTAGCAATGAAGTATGATAACTATGAAAATGAATCGGGAATCATATTGGGGATACACAATGTTTTTGTGGCTGCTCCACAGGTTATAAGTTCATTGATGAGTAGCTTCTTGTTTTGGATGTTGAAAGATGAAGACAGTTTGGGATGGGTGTTCAGGTTTGGAGGCTTGATGTGTGTTGGTGCTTTGATATACAGCTTCCGTGTTAAAAGCAAAACTCAATTAGAGACTGAGGATGAAATTGAAATTGCAAACATATGACCATCCACACTTATTTCCTTCAAAAGCTAACTGGATATTACCGGAATAGTTAGGCCACTCAAGTTTATCTTCATTTATTCGCATATTTTTTACTAATACACACCAGAGGACGATTCTTGTTACGAACTATAAAAGACATAAAATCATTTGCCTGTAGCAGTTGGTTATGCTGTATTCCAGTACGTGCAGTTCGCTTACTTAGTTATGTCAACTTTTTACGAAAGGTAATGTTACAATAACGAGTAGAAACCGGCAAATTGGAACTTAACGTAGTCCTCAAGCAGAGAATGATACTATGAGTTTAGTGGTCTTACGAATTTTGCGAAGTGGTGTAATATATTTTCTGTATTTGGTGCATGGGATACTCAAAGAACACTCTATTTGGGAACAAAGTAAGGTGCTCTAGTTTGAGCGAGTGGCTCGCTTATGAGTACTCTGAAAGTGGGTTCGCTTAATATTTCCTATGTTTTTATTTTTTTTGCCCGCATGTTTTATCTATCTTCTAGAGAAACAACTATAAATATGTAGTTCTCTCATCGCAGGGTTTTTTTGGGAATGATTCAAGTATCTTCCACTAGATTTACAGTTTTAGTATGTTTTTGAGGTTGTCAAAGGTGGCTATTCGTTCGGTCTTAACAGGAACTGTTTCTCAAGGTTCCATAAAGTCGAATCAAGTAGGTTTGAGAACGGTGGCTCAATTATCAGTTCTGGCAACTCCTTCATTAAAAAATGAACCAACTCTTGAATTTGGCAAAAACTCGATTGAATGGGATTATTTGAAAGAAGCAGTTTTGAAGGTAACAGATAATGGCCCACTTGATATTCCTTTGGTGATCAATGGTGAGAAGATCTTTGGAGGTGCAGGAAGAGATATTTTGGAACAGATCAACCCTGCTGCTCACAAACAAGTTTTAGCCAAAGTCACTCAAGCTAGTGAAAAAGATGTAAGGAGCGCTATCGCTGCAGCAAAATCATCAAAGCAAGAATGGATGAATATGCCCTTTGATGATCGTGCAGCAATCTTTTTGAAGCTGGCAGATTTAATTAGCACAAAATATCGTTATCAAATGTTAGCTGCAACAATGTTGGGCCAAGGTAAGAATGTATTTCAAGCCGAGATTGATTGCATTACAGAGTTGGTTGATTTTTTACGATTCAATGTTAAATATCTGAAAGAGTTGTATAGTCAACAGCCAGCGGAGACCTCACCTGGGGTCTGGAACAGAGCCGAATACAGACCTTTGGAAGGATTTGTCTACGCTGTCACACCTTTCAACTTTACAGCAATTGCAGGAAACTTGGTCGGTGCACCAGCCTTAATGGGTAATACAGTTGTTTGGAAACCATCTGCAACTGCAGCTTTGTCAAACTATGTATTGATGAACATATTGGAGGAGGCAGGATTGCCACATGGGGTCATTAACTTCATCCCTGGAGAGCCAAACATGGTAACAGATACTGTCTTAGACGATTTTGATTTTAGTGCTTTACACTTCACTGGATCAACTGATGTTTTCAAATCATTGTACTCTAAGATATCAAGCAACTTGGTTGCCGACAAATACAGGGATTTCCCAAGAATTGTTGGCGAGACAGGTGGTAAAAACTTTCATGTGATCCACAGCTCAGCTTCATTGCTCCATGCAGCACTCTCCTCTGTAAGAGGCGCTTTTGAATTTCAAGGTCAAAAGTGTTCAGCTTTATCGAGAATATACGTCGCAGAATCTATCTGGCCAGATATCAGAAAGATCATGACAGATGTTGTCCAGACAATACAACCAGCAAATTGTACTATAGGTGCTGGTGTTCATTCTTGGATGGGACCTGTGATCCACGAGAAATCATTTGATAAGTTAGCATCCGTTATTGATGAGGCAGAAAATGACCCAGAATTGGAAATCATCTTTGGAGGTAAATATGATAAGAAAAATGGATTTTTCGTTCAACCTACGATGATAAAGACAACCAACCCAGATCACCCCTATTTGAAGAATGAATTTTTCGGTCCAATTGTAACTGTGTATGCATACCCTGATGTCAGCTTCGAAAAAGTTTTAAGTACGATCGATGTCTCAACCAAATATGGGTTAACTGGATCAATATTTGCAAATGATAGGAAGATAATCAGATTGCTGGAAGAAAAATTACGCTACTCTGCTGGAAATTTTTATATCAACGACAAATGTACTGGTGCTGTGGTAGGTCAACAGTGGTTTGGAGGTGCTAGAATGAGCGGAACAAATGACAAAGCGGGCAGCGCCAATATTTTGAACAGGTTTGTTAGCATCAGAAATATTAAAGAAAACTTTTACGAATTGAAGGATTTCAAGTATCCGTCAAACTATAGTTGAAGTGGGTATTTATAGGAGCCAAAAAAGTTAATATATCATTTTTATTAGAAAGGGCTAATCTAGCCTGGCAAATTGGCAGCTCAGTTACTCGCTAGACCAGTGTTGTAATATCATGGCAATAAGCTCACGTATATGTGGAGACTTCGAACAAATTTCAGTAAAGTTGTAGCCGTAGCAGTTGGAGACAAAAAAATTTTGAATGACAAAATCTTTTTTAGTTGAAACAATCCATGAGACAATGGACAATATACATCCAGTCGAATTGATCACCCAACAGATAATTGAGCAGCCTTTAGAATCTTTGAATCTGCAGTTGAACAAGTTGTACGAGTCTCAATTGCTAATTCTAAACTTGTTGAAAAGCTATGAACTGAAATTATTGCATTACAACGAGGTTTCACACGGAGGTCAACAGAGAAATCAACTGTTAATCAAAACTTACAATGAGAGTATTACACGTTTGAAATTGAAATTGTTGAAGTTGAGCAAAATGTTGGAGACGTGTAACATTCGAATTGATCGAGTATTAGATGCTTTGGTCGAATGATTCGAATGATTCGAATGAGTCAAGTAGACACAAGTGACTGTTAAATTCAGAATTATTGAACATAAAAGTTGGTAGTATCACCATTACCAATACATCTCAGTTGAATATGACGAGGATCTGCCAATATTCAGGGCTTGCCCAGAGTTGCTGTGGTCTAAACGAGATAGGTACACAAGACAAATTAGATCCCGAAGGACATATTTTGCTAAGCTGTCCCTTCAATGATATTTGAATGAAGGCCTGGCTTACTATTGTAGCTTCTCTTCATTCCTTGTTGAGTTGTCTAGGATTTTGATTTAAGAAAGGTGTCGGATTAGGTTGAATTCTCGAAAAGGGTTCTCTATCGGTTGTGTGCTCTTCTACATAAAAATAGACACAACCAATACTCATCAATAAAAGCGGTTATGGGTCTAAGTGTATCACTGATTGCTAAATGCTTAATCGTGAAAAGGGAATGAACAATCTTTTTACAGAAAGTCAGATACAACCTATATACTTTCTAAGTCTCAATGCAAGGGGAAGTACATGATTTTACTCTCAGTGAATTAATTGGGTGCTCCTGATGCTCATGCTCAATGACCGTCACAAATCTTCAAAGAATAGTCAAGTGGGTGACATAACCTCGGTGAGCAAGGACTAAATCGAAATTGATACTTTTTGAGCCATAAGTGAAACTCAAAACGGTTTAGAGTGTATCACTGTCAGTGCATTGATTTTTTATAGCTATAACACAGCGTTTGTAGTTGAGCACCGATGTAAATTCCTAATTTTACAAATCTGTCATTTCTTATGGATCGGATGAAAAAAAGTAGAAAAAATTGATTACCACAAACCGATAACGATTAGTTCGGCGATCTAACCACAAGGCTAGTTAGTATACATCCGAGATAACGTCTAACTTCCAGTGAAATTGCGGACCCACTTATTCACATAATGCCGATGAATAAGAGAGGGCCCGATTTTAGCCATGATAGTGAGGAGAAGAAGAAGAAAAGACCATCATCTGCAATAATGGGCATATCAAGGTCTATTGCAGCTTGTCAAAGATGCAGACTGAAGAAAGTGGTAAGTTAATATCATCGGATTTTTTGAAATGTATACAACTAGTTACTAACCACTTGCTTCCTTTCAGAAATGTGATCAAAAATTCCCCAAATGCTCTAGATGTGAAAAGTCAAATGCCGAGTGTGTGGGATTAGATTCGGCAACTGGTAGACAAGTTCCTCGAAGTTACATCGTACATCTCGAAGATAGGGTGGCAATGCTAGAGTCTAAATTGATAAAAAGAGGTGTTGATCCCGACTTAACAGAAGATCAGGACGGACAAGTTTTGATAAAAGATGAATTTTCAAAACCTGTAACGTTAATGAACGTACCTGTTAATGAAGAAGAACCGAAGAGCACAATCATGGCGAAGGTGTCAAGTGCAACCACTGATTCGTCATCAAAGGCACCTCCATCATACCTTGGAGACTCATCATTGGGGATATCATTTGCAAGGTTGATGCTCACTGCCGTTAAATTTCAACAAGCTCAAGGACGCACAGTTTCTTCATTTCAACCTATCATAGACTCGTCAAATTTGAAAGCGCCTACACAATCAATTCTGCCGTCATTACTACCTCCCAAACATCAGGCGGAAAAGTTTTTGGAGTGTTACTTCGCACAGTCGAATGCTCAATTACCTATTTTGCACAGAGAGAACTTTGTCAAAAAATATTTCGAACCGATATATGGGTCGTTATCAAAGACAGTTTCCCTAGCTTCGAATTATAGCTCCATCAATAGAGATGTCTTGACAGAAAACATACCCGAAGAAAGTTGTTGGTTCACACAGTACAAGAGAATGATTGAAATAGGTAACGAGAAAGACATCGATCTGCTTGTTCCTTCGACGTATCACAAACCTTTATTCTTCATGAATATAGTCTTTGCCATTGCGTCATCTATTCATCATCTTGAATACCCTGTTCAAATCTCAGAAGGATTTAGAGTACAAGCGTTAAAGCACGTTGAGCTGGTGTATGGTTCACCAGATCGACTCGAAAGTCTTCAAAGTTTGTTGTTGTTGGCAGCGTATAGTATCATGCGACCTTCTATTCCCGGTGTCTGGTACACCTTGGGATCCGTTTTGAGAGTATGCGTTGATTTGGGACTCCATACTGAACAAGGTGTCAATAATAAAGAAGATGTACCTAAGGATCCATTCATAATGGACATGAGGAGAAGGCTTTTTTGGTGTGCCTACAGCTTGGATCGCCAGGTCTGTTTCTATCTTGGGCGGCCCTTTGGCATCCCCGAAGAGTCAATCGATGCAAAGTTTCCTTCAGAGTTAGACGATGCTCTCATAGTAGAGAATCATTCTTTGAATGTTGATTTTAGTCAAAAGACAAGCAATCTCCCAAGCTACAAAATTGTTTCAATAGCGATGTTCAAGATCAGAAAGCTTCAACTGGAAGTACAGAAGATTTTATATGGTAATGGGGAGTTACCAAGAGCATATAAAGATTTGCAGGAATGGAAAATAGACATTAACAAGAGATTGAATAATTGGAAGATTTCATCCCCAAAGACGCAAAAGAGAATGAACTGTGATTTTAACTTGATTTTTTTCAATTTGAATTACAATCATACCAGGTTAATATTACATGGTCTTTCTCCCAAAAATTTGAAGTTGTCAGTGGCTGACTATTTGTCAGTAGCAGATTCATCTATGGAGGTCATCAGATGCTACAAAACTTTGTTGGAGTTAAAAAGAATAAATTACACTTGGGTAGCGGTACACAATTTATTCATGGCAGGAACATCATATTTGTACTCGATTTATCATTGCCCTGAAGTTTCGAGTCAGACTTCACTCGAGCAAATCAAAATGTACTCTGCAGACTGCATTACAATCTTGACTTCATTGATAGACAGATGTGATGCCGCCACTCATTGTCGTGATACGTTCGAGATATTATCAGCAGCTGTTATTCGATTAAAGTATGATGCCATATCTGGACAAAGTGGGAGAAAATTATCAATGCCAGATGAGCAACAACTTGGAAAGCAACATTTATCTCAACTAATTCAAAGGCTTGATGAAAACAACAACAATAATGATTTCCATGATTTGAAGCTACCTCTCTCGAGTACTAGAAGCGAAGAACCAGGCTATCAGCAACAATACAACAACTCACTCATTGATAGCACCAAACAACCTGGTAGTCATAGTGGTGGACAGAGCATTAATGAGGAGTGGATGTCGAACTCATATGATCTAGACAAGTTTTTCCAAGAGTTGGAGACAATGGGCTCTTTTTCACCAACAAATTCGTCTCGGTCTAACTCACAATATAACCATGAAATGGATAGTACCAATAACAACTCTGTTGAAGGGGAAATTATGATGAATTCTGAGAATGAATATTTGACATCTGGCAATTCAAAGAGCTTACCAAACATGGTTGGTAACAACAATGGCTTAAACTTGCCAAAGAAGCTCCCATCAACGCGTGAGGGCCAAAGAGTTTACAACATGATTTATCAGATTCCGGATGAGCCAATATGGGAACAATTTTTCAATACAACAGCATCACAACAACCATAATTTACTCGATGAATAATAATAAATTAGAGGAAAGTCAAAGATTCCCAACTTTTTGTAACAACTGTAGATTTTCCGTATTATTCAATAAAGTCAAGTCCCCCTCCATTACCAACATTCCCAAGATGCACAAGTTACTAATATCACCGCTATACAAACAGTCTAATTTGACAATATCTCCTTTGATGAATGAGGTTTTAATGCAACTGGGTAGCTTCAATTGAAGTTTCTGCGATCTCTTAACAAGAGACCTCAATTCGATCTCATCCTCAATGATGTTTGTTATCTGAAGAATAAGTTGAACTCTTATATTCGTACAAGTTGGAGGTAGTTGGTCAAGGCTGATGATCAATTGGGACATTGATATGATTCATGTTTATACCTTTCTGTATGTATCTCTCTTCCTGTTTATCAAAAGAGAGAAAAAAAAAAAATATTTTTTTTGACTCCGAGATGAGCACAATCTTAAGCTCTTCACGCTAATGATGTTAAGAGTTATAAGACAATACCATAGCTCAGTATTTCAGGAAGGTGATTTGTGTCTATTGAGACAACTCAATAAGCCCGATAGAAAATGGCTAACGAAACCTTTGGCTCCCGATACAATACAGAAAACGTACAAGGGAGAAGTCAGCCATGATGATATAATAGGATCATTTCCCAGATCTAAGGTGATAGTGACGTCTAACAATTTGAGATTCTCGATCACTAGACCAACGTTGGAGGAATTTGTTGAGATGAGTGACAGGGACGCTCAACCAATTTATTCACAAGATGCCTCTAGCATTGTATATTTGGCAGATTTGCATGTTGATTACCCTAAAATTGTAGATGGTCAGGTAATTGACAAGAAACATTTTTTAGAAGCCGGCACGGGACACGGGTCTTTAACATTAGCTATTGCTAGACTGGTTCACCTGGGTAATTGCTTCGCCAAAGATGATAAGGACTTAAGAGGAGCAATTTTGCATACGATTGATAATAGAGAACAACATTCGAAAAGAGGGAAGAAAAATCTTTCTCTTTTCAACAATGGGATGTATCAGAACGATGTTGATTTTCATGTTGATGAGTCTCCAACAAGTTGGTTACAAAATCATGAATTGCAAGGGGAAGAGTTCTTAAGTGGGGCCTTTTTGGATATGCCTGATCCGGATAAAGAATTAGAGCTGATATCCAATCATTTAAAAGTGAACTCACCCTTGGTGATCTTTACTCCATCAGTAACTCAAATCTTGAAAATTGTAAAAATGGTGAACGAACATAAGCATGAGATCAGGTTGACCTTCACGAAATGTGTTGAATTAGCAACAGGAGGTTTAAAGGAGTGGGATATCAGAGAGACGAAGATAAGAGCTACAGGAGAACTTGGAGATGTTGCCAGGCCAAAAGTTGGTGTAAAAGTTGTTGGAGGTGGATTTGTTGCTGTTTTCCGCAAACTTGGTCAATTTGAAGATAAAAAATCAGCAGAGAATGAGCCAGTGAGTGAGATACCGGTTGAAAAGGAGGAGGAGGAGGTGAGAGATATTTTGTAGATACCTAGATTTGATCATGATATGATGATGATGATAATAACTCTAATGACTCAAAAAAATAAATTATTAAATGCCCCCAATTGTAAACTATATAACACAAATATTTAAATAACAAAACAAAACAAAAAGTCTGAGAACAGACAAAATCATCCATGGCATCAAATATCGAACGAGTAGTAGATGAGGTTCCAAGCAACATATGAATTAAAGAAGTGTAACATTTTTTTGTTTTTGTTTTTGTTGTTGTTGTTGTTGTCAATGAAAGCAGACAACTCCAAATCTAAGCTCTCAACTTGTGATTGTGCTTCTTCTTGTTCTTTAACATGACCTTGACAACTTCCTTTTGTTTTTCTTCTTCACTATCAACATCCATAGCCTCCTCATCTTCTTCTTCAAGTTCGCTCTCAACTTCCATCTTTGACTCCTTGGCCAGTTTCTTCTCCAGTTTAATTCTCAATTCAACATCTCTCATCTTCAATAATTCTGGATGATCCTCGATCAATTTTCTATCTGATGCCAATTGTCTTTCCTTATTACCTCTCATTCTATTCTTGTAGAAGGCTCTTTCTCTCTTTTGTCTGATCTCTTCGACTCTGGCCATTGCCTTCAACGTTGTTGCAACCAAATCTCTATTATATCTGACTGGAACATTTCTTCTAGAAGCAAATGTCAATGTTGAATCCACTGCCAATTCTTTACCTGCTGCTTTTCTAAATGCTTTAGTCCATTTCAATTTTCTTGGATTTCTACGTTGTTTGAACAGTTTGTGACATTTGGAACGACAAAATCTGAATTCCTTTGCATCATTACGTACAAACATCATACCATGACCTGGGTAGACCGGAGATGAACAGAAATGACATGAATACACTCTCATCTTTTATATTTATTGGGGTTGAATTGCGATGATATGAATATTTATCTATCTGATTTTCTTCTTTTCTAGAAAAAAAGATTTCAAAATAAAATTTTTATTTTTTTTTTTTTTTTTGAAATTTTTTTTTTATTTTTTCTTGTACCTTTTGTTAATAGTAGTAGTAGTAGTAGTGCCTTCATATACAAATGGGGATCCATCATTTCAAAATCAATTTCTCATTTTATTTGCAATTTTAAACCCCAAATTTCTCAATATTTTTTTCCAGAGATGATTACCAATATATGTCAGACTTTTGTAATTGAAGACTTTGCAAAAACTGAAGCGTTCTCTGTAAAATAGGTATTTCACATTATAAAGTAATCTTTGTTGTTTAACAAAAATCCAAAAATTCAAAAACAAAAAGCAAAAAAAAAAAAAAAAATTCGATATCATCTTCAAAGAGGATCAACAACAAAGGAACAGGATTCATTAGTCACTAACACCATGTCAGGGTTACCTCAGAACTTTGAAATTCCTACATTACCGATCCCAGGGGATTCAAGAAATAGTAACAGCGGCCAATTTGAGTTTGAACAACCAACACCTTCGCAACAACAACAACAACAACAACAACCACAGACTTCAACGGCGGAACAGTATTTCAACAAGGTTTATGATTTATCTTCACAACACCCAATAATAGCATCAGTAGCTGCATTATCGGTATTATACGCTGCTGGCTCAGTTTTTAAAAGACCACAACCAGGAATAGGTGGTAAGGCTTTCTACAAAGGTGGGTTTGGACCGAAGATGACTGCTAAAGAGGCATTACAGATATTAGATTTAAGGGAAACAAATTTGACAAAAAAGAAGTTGAAAGAAACTCATAGAAGAATAATGTTGTTGAATCATCCCGATAAAGGTGGATCTCCCTTTTTGGCCACAAAGATAAATGAAGCCAAGGATTTTTTGGAAAAAAGAGGTGGTTTAAAATGAGATGAGAATCCGTATCTAATTCCACTAATTTTGAAAAAATGCTTCTCACACAGTATATATATAACATGTAAATAAATGCTGAAAATTTTTATATATACACAATTGGTTGGAATTTTATTTCATCGCAAAACACTTTTCATCAGTGTTTTCAATTGTTTAGGCGTAGTCCCAGTAATATTTGCTAGTCTCTTTGTGAAAAGCTCTTCAAATTCTTCCAATGTAATCGATTTCACCACTTCAAATTCTTTATTATCATAAAGCAGATAAAGCTCAGCAATGGTTGCCTCTTTTGGGATATCGGTTTGAAATATATCATAAACTCTTTTTCTCGTGATATCCACCCCCTTCCCATGATCTTCTTCAACAACAAATTTTGAAATCGCATTTAAATAGTGATCCATTTTGGCAGCATCCCAATAAAGTAGATCATCAAATTCCAGATCATTACCTAGATTAACAACAGGATTCATGTCAATGATACTTGCCCACTTATTCATCAAATCTACTTTTTTGTGGAAGTATTGCCTTACTGATAAGATCAACACAGCAAACACTTTAATGTCTGGTGATTGGGATCTCAAGTTTTCATTCATCCTTAAGTCTAAACTTAGCTCTTTCATCAAAGATCGAACAGTCTGAAAGACTTCAGTAGGTATTATCAATTGGTACAACAATTTGATCACAAGTGGAGAATAATTTAATTCAGCTTCACTTTTGAATAATTTTTTATTCATGGCTTCACAATTAAAATACAATTCCCCATTACTCGGCAACAGTGTTGGGGTAAGCACTCTCATATAAAACCCGGGTAAAGATGATCTCCACTCATAGGGTATTACAAGTCTTGCATTCATGAATGGTATCCTGTTGCTGTTTATCAATTGGAATAAATCATATAGATATACAGGAATTTGTAACATGTGACAACTGAAATATATCAAGAGAACACCATCTTGAAGTTTCGGAAGCCTATGGAAATCAAACTGATTATTATTATTACTACCTTGAGGCATATTATGATGCTGCAAATACTTGATCCAATTGAATTTCACCATTTGAAGTAAATCATCTTTTCTATCATTATCGAGATCAAATACTCTTATCACCAGCTCGCTTTGCTTTTGCAACAAGTATTGAAAACATTGAAAAAATAACACTCTAGCCAGTGTACCAAACGCTTTGACTTTTTGCGTCTGACTCTGTGAAATTCGATCTCGTTGAGACGGCACTTTTAACCTTCTAGTAGTGATGGCCATGTCATCATCATCATCATTGATCTCGATATCATTCTCTCGCACATGTCCATATTGACATATCTTGTGACCATCCAGAGAACGATAAAGTCTCGAACGACAGTTATCAACCCCACATATAGGACCTTTCGACCAACGTTGACTCATATCATTCTTATGTATACACTCGATTGTGTTTTGTTTTCCAAATCAAAAACAGTTTTTTAAAGAAAGTTTTTTTTTTTATAAGCTGTTTGTGTGGGATTGAAAAGAGGATACTACAATGCTACCTACATCATTGTCAATTAAATTTCTTCAATGATTAAAACTATACTCAATTAAAACTCCTTATATAAAAACAGGCCAGACCAAGATACAAAAATTGTTATTTATCATCATCATCTCATATAACAGAGTGGCAGCTGTCCAATCTCAACTTCAACAGCTGTTTAAAATCCAGTAACACTGGAGGTATCTCCACATAATAGTTATCCAAATCGTTCAACTCATTGTAGATCAAGGAATAGTAATATGTCAACTTTGGCAAGATCTCAACATCTTCACAATCCCAAGTATGAGTCAAGTTTCTAAAAATCCCATAAAAATTATCATTGACCAATTTATAGCTTTCACAACATTTTCTGAAAAATTTAGATTTCGTCAAATTATATTGAATCTCCAATGGAATAAAATCCACAATTGCAGACAAATATTGATTAGAATCCTGATGTTTACAACCTTGATTGATGATGAAGTTTGTGATAAAGGCTTCAGGTTGTCTGGTCTCCACCATATAGTTCAATATTTTCAATACTGTATCATTTGATAATGTAATGTTTTTCAACATTGCCTCTTTGATGAATCTTATTGGCTTCAATTCATCAGCTGATAATGAGGCAGCAATGATGTCATCAATGATCAGTGCATTGTGGGAATTAGGACCCATGATCATTGCAATGTGGTCCTCAGATCTCTCATATGTAAGGGTATCAAAGTCATTTCTGATGATAGCGTAATTCCAAAATTTGGACAACATCTGATAATTGCGTTGTTTCAAACAATTGTTCATTATACTTAAAAGGGAAGATATTTGCAAATCAGGCAACCAGGGAAGCGAATCAAACATTAAAAACACTTCATGAGTCCTATCAAGATCATACTCAGATAAAATTCTCAAATAGCATGATATCAAACATGCTGAAGTTTCCTTGAAGTTATCATGTTCCCGAGTTTGGTTAAGAATCTGATCCAAAACCATAGTAGCTCTGTCGAGTTGACCGAGATGTATCAAACTCTCAATAGATAATTGGTACACTTCATATTGATGTGCCAAAAGATGTTCATCTAACAAAGCAGCTTTTTTATATTGCTTGTAAACTTTCTCAAATTGATCACCATTCTTAATATGTGTTTTCAAAAGAATCAAGTAGTTCAATATGTTGGCATTCCCCAATTTGGATTCACAAAAGGACTCCACTTCAGTTACATCATGAAACCCGTTGAAAACAAAACAACAGGTGGCATAAAGTTCGTAGAAAGCACTGTCAAAGGACAAAGAATCGTGATCACAAACGTCAAATAGCAGTTTGGCAACTTGGAAATATTGCAGACCTTGGTTATAATTTTGTAAATCAAAAAATGCCTTTAATGAACCATTTAACAAGGTACTTATGACCATATTGTAAGTCGCAAGGTTGGGCTTTATGTTGTTACTCAACATGCTTGAGTAAGTGTTGAGTAAATGAGTTAATAATTCTTCCAAGTTTTCTCCAGTGTGCTTTCTCAAAGGAATGCTAGCTAGTGTCTTATTGTATATTTCCAATGATGGCTGGAATCCGGCATTGAGTAAGTACTGAAAATGAGCTAATATTTCATTATATCTTCCATGGAACTCCAATTTCTCTATTAAACGTTGTTGTCCAAGCGAATCTTTCAAATCAACAGTATCACTTAGAAGTTCACCATTTTTCTTAATATCACTTGTTTGAAATACCTCACTATCTTTTGGGGTCTCAACTTCCGAGAGAAGTGAAGAAAGAGTTTTGATGTCCGAATGAGATTCCGTATTTACGAGCTCATTCTTCGACGTCGTTGAAAAGCGTCTCACAGATTTTCCTGGGTAGCTGATTGTCTGATCAATCCTTCTTGCTGTGCATATGTTGATGGCCTGAAAGGTTGTAATTGCGGTGCCATCTAAATTCGAATGATCATTCTCGTCACTCAGTGTTGATTGTTTATACAAAAAATGATGTGGATTCAACTGATTGTGCAAATATTGACCATGATAACTGCCCGATAAATAAATAGGATGAAAACCATAATTTGACCAAGAGTCACCACCATCCAGTTGATTCGTCACATTCTCAATTACCTCTATTTCCTTGACTGATTCAGTATTGTTTTTGAAAAAAGAATAACGGCCTGATCTACCTCGACGAATACGATGACGACGCTGATGGGAACAACAACCTTGACGATGTTGTTGATAAGCCTCAAAATATGAGGAGCTAGAAAAATGTCTACACTGCCTATGTTGCAAGTAGATTTCTGAAAGCCTTTCTGCAATATAAGATCTGAGCTTAAACATGTTGAATCACGCGTGACAGTACATCAGCATCAATTTGTCCGTACTGATTCAAAAATAAGCCAGTCAGAGATACCTGAGATGATGTTGATATCAAGTTAATATTTGTGGTTGCCGTATATAACTCAATTTCTATTAAAATTTTCTTTTCTCATTCGCTTTCGTATCAACATTTGCTGTACGGCGTTAAAGGCTTTACAAGCTACACTAAAGGACAAGCTAGGACATAGAATCCGAATATATATATACTTACGTCAGGTTATATTATAGCTAGAGAGACAAGATAAATCTATCGTAAATTTACAAATTTGTTATCGACTGTCAAATTTACACAGAGGCTTACATGATAGAGCGGAAAAACAGTGATAGGCTCTTCTCCAAATTGCCTAAAGAAGAAGTCAGTGAAGTAAATTACCAACTTGTTGAGTTAACGTATGAAGAAGGTGTTGAATATCTTGCAATTGATTCCACCAAGGGCAAAGTTTTTCCACATAAATAGCAACGTTAGGATTCCCATCTCAAAAGCAGATGCTAAGGCTTAAGAAGACGCGTCTATTCTCACTCGTCAATTCCTTAGCAATTCATTCAAACGCCTTTCTAACACAAAACTTGACACACACACACACAAAGAAGAAGAAGAAGAAGAAAAAAAATAAAAAAAGACACCAAAAAAATAGGAAGAAAAAAAGACAGTGTTACTCGAACCAATTACTACTACACCTGATTTGAGCTGTCTTATACCCGGGGTCTTGTACAACACTACTTAGGCCATCCCATCATTCAATTAGTCTAGTTGCGATTATATAATAGCCACTGTCTTTTTCACAACTATGGATGCCAACGGTGTCGGTCAAATTGTCGGTGCCCTAGAAGTCATTCATTCTCCAAGATCTTCTAATGATCAGCGTCACCAAGCTCAAATTGTAAGTCACAATGTTCAAATTTTTCTACCCTCATTGATTCGATTTTCATTTTATCCATACTAACCACAGCCTGCTTCATATTCTAGTTTTTGGAAAATGTCAAACAACACGAAGAATCTCCTTTCTGGGGGTATCAATTATCAATACCCGACAACAGCTACGATTATATTGTTAGGCATTTTGGATTGAGTCTATTACAATCAGCGATTTCGAGAAAATACGCATCTTTCACTTTGGACAAACAACTCACAATAAGAACCTGGATAGTGGAGCTTCTGAACAAGCTATCTCCGAAAGATCCACATTACATAAAAGAAAAAATCGCTTTTCTATGGGTAGACATTGCCAAAAGATGTTGGGGGAAAGCTTTACGCAATTCCAAATATCAAACAGATGTTCAAATATCGGAACAAGAATTAGTTGAAAGTTGGAGTTCCTTCGACAAAGATTTGTCTGATTTGTGGCTCGCCAACATGTGTACAAGGGAATTAACTTTAATTATTTTCAGAACTTTATTCGAAGATATTTATTTACTTGAAGACCCAATTGCTTCATCAAGATCAAGAGAATTAACTTCATTGTGTCCTGAAGTGATAACATCACAAAAAGTTTTGAATATCAAGTATGAACCAAATGAACAGTTATCTTTGTTTAGAAACTCAGATGAAGGTTGGCTACAAATTTGGTCAGATTTCTTGGCTGAGTGCATTGGAAATATCGATCAGGATTCAAATAAGAACTTTGTGATTAGAATACTTCAAACATTGAAAACTTGTTTGCAATGGGTATTGCCCTTGGCAATAAGAGATACACATCTTTTAGAGAGATTAAGCCGATGTTTCATGTATGATGACGATGTTGTGATCAGGACATTAGCTACTGAGTCACTACATGCTTTACTCACACGAAGTTTCTCAAATATTGATGATTTTAATGAGATTCCAGGAGCAATATTCACTGATGAAGGTATAAATATGTTAACTCGAGTGTATCGTTCTATCAAGTTAGATCTGAATGATATCGACGATCAGCAGTACTCCTTGGCCAAAAAAATGGTAGAGATGATTGTGGGATTGACCGAATACTTATACGATAGCAAATCAGGTAAAAATGCTTTCGATTTGCCTCCAACATCCGATATAAGAGGTTATTTGAGTTTAGTTTTAGAGACAACGAATCATGAATCATTGATAGTGAGTGGATTGAGTTTACAATTCTGGTGCACTGTACTAAGAATGGATGAATTATCTGCAAAACCTCACTTTCAGGAAGCGTTGGGGAGATTATTAGAGATCGCTGCCAACAGATTAATCAACTATGAAGACTTCCCAGAGGATGTTCCAGCTAAATGTTTTTTAGAAAATGATTTTGAAGAAAATTCTGATGCTTTGGTATTCTTGTCAAATTACAGAAAATGGATGGATGATATCGTTAGAATTACTGTCTGTCAAAGACCGAAAGACGGATTGATGTGGTTAGAATCCCGATTAGAGCAATTTTATTCATCTCCATTAGGTCAGAAAACGTTGACTGAGTCACATTTGGTGTACAAGGGAGAACATGCTGAAAGCTACTTATATGGGTTTGCCCAATTTGTCTTGATCGAGTCCAGCATAAGAGGTATATCTAGATGGCAGATTTGGTACGACGAGTCTCACGATGATAAACAAGAGAAGTCAGACTATTTGCATAAACTTGTTGAATTGTTATGTGAGAGATTGCTCATGTTACAAATAAAAGACCCACTTCTTTTGAGAAAGCAAGTTCAAACTTTGGTTCAATTTGCGCCTTTATTGAAAAACCGATCAAACAATTTGATGTTCAAAGTCCTAGAGAAAGTAATCAACTCGTGTACTTATGAGTACACTGACAACTCCACAGATGAGGAAAGAGAAAATATAAGGGATTTAAGGACTAGCTGTGGTACAGAGCTTAACAGATTGCTGTATTTGATGCCTGAATCATTAAAGGTTATATTGAACGATTTGGAAAGAGTAATAAGTGACATTCTAGCATCCAATAAGGTCACTGACCATGAAGCGGTGGCTTTTAAATCATTTTTGCTTGTGGTTTCCCAGAGATCTTCAATCGACAACAAAGTGGAAAGGTTTAGTAAAATTGTCGACCCTGAGTTAATGGCTTGGTCAGATCCTAAGACTGAGAAGGGATTGCTAGAGTTGCCATGGTTCATGGAAAGGTTGGGAATTGTAAGAATTGCTGAGTATTTCCAGAGTAGAGGCATCACACCTTCCACTGATCTATTGAGTTCGAGTATGGATGATGTTGGTAGAGCTTTGAAAACAGAACTTAAAGACCATTGGTCCTCGGTTTTCCCCATCAGAGCAACCAGAATATTCATCCAATACAGCATTGAAAAATTACCACATGACTCTGAGGAATATTTGAACTTGTTGTCATTATGGAAACCGAGAATCCAACCCATCTTGCCACATATCTTACAATTAATAGCACAGATACAAGCATATCACAATCCCGCTAACTGGACAGATTTACCCATTGAGGTTCAAAGCTTTGTTAAGGAAACTTGCACAGAGAGGTTTTGGCAACAAGGTGTGTCTATTCAATCGAAAGATTCCTTTGTAGAGGAGAGTGTCAAGGCGATGCATACCTTGAGAGACTTTGCCGACAGTGTGGGCCATATCGTACGATATACCAGAGAGTATGCTTACTTGACAATTGGATCCATTTCGGAGTTGGAGGAAACCTTGTATGAAGTTCCTAATATTGCAACACAGTTATGGAGAGCTGTAGCTGGTGATCCAGTCGGTATTTCATTGCATTCTTGGAGACATTTGATCAATTTGGTGTTGAGAAATGTTATCAAGAATTGTCCGATACGATTTGTCAAACCATTTATGAGCGAATTTTTACCTCAAATCTTGACTACCATTGACGATTTGTTGATCAAAAAGTGGGAGGCCACATTTCTCAAAGGTTTACAACTAGATGGAAACGAAACCGATCAGGCTCTTTCAGAGGAAATGATGGAAGAGCACCTTCTTAGACAATTAACTGCAGTGGTTGATAGAATGTTAATTGATCTTGTTGGTCAATTGGGACATAGTAAAATAAGTGAAAGACAAGTCGCAATAAGAGAAGTCATATGTTCTACTCCACAAATCTTGGGTTCGTTTTTGCAGCTCTTGAACCATATCATTTCATTCAGAGACACGAGATGCTCGTATAACGCAATATTGGTTTTGAGAAATATAATTTCGGATATTTTAAATAAGAATGAAGGTGTTGACCGTTGGATAAGTGATAACTTTATCAAAAGTTTGGTGTTAATCATTAAAGATCCTTTTTTCAATGACTGTCACTCAGAAGCTGGTTATTTGTTGACCACTATTTACTTGACATTGAGGAAAAACTATGACTTTCCTCAAAAATTGATGATTCAATTATTAGAGATCTCCGATTTGAAAAGTATCGAGCTCTTGGAGGAACTATTATCCCAATCCACTTCGATAAGATCACAAAAGGTGGTCATGGTATCATTTGTTTCCAATGATGCAATGTTTGGCATGGCCGCTAGCAGCGGTAATGGAAATGCCAGATCCAAGGACTTGGAAGAAGCTTCCAGGAAGAAGAAAAATAACGGCACCGGTGACATTGAAGATTTTACAGGGATAAACACTTTGTTTAATGAGGAATGAACCAGTTTACAAAGCTGGAATTTAACTTCTCAGTAGTGGCTCACATAGATAAAGAATGAGATAAAAATTCAACAAAACCACGTCCAACAACGTCCTAACCAAAAGTTCATAAAAATGTATTCTTGTTTATATTATTAGGTACTTGCCATTTTGCAAGCTTCACGACTACCATCGTTTGAGATTCATGTTTGTTACGGTGTATTTTTTTTTGCTTTTCTGCTTCTCTGGTATACTATCTATCATTCCTGCTCTCCATAGAAATTGCAATAAAAAAGAGTGCTACGCGCTAATTAAATTAATTGTTTTCATTGGAACTTAGTAACGCTTCACAAATTAAATTCAAGTAAAGCTGTAACTCTATGTACTGCATAGGACAAAATTTAGAGACAATCATTCATCAACCTGTTTTTGGGGAATTTATAACCGGCACCTGTCCATGACGTATAATTCAGATTCATATAGGCATTTGGATGATCCTCTATATAATTTGTAGTCGGATATTCGTCTGGGTCACACGTGATATCGTGTTTAAATGGTGGTTGATAGATTCTAATGTAATCAATCTCTAAAGTGGCAGGGAAATTCAAGGTCAACCATTGGATGTCGGACCAAGCATATGATAACCCAAGATTGAATACCATTGACATTGGTTCTTTCGATATCTCCCGCCAGCCAATGTTTCCTTCAGGATGGAGCAGAGAGCCTTTGATTTTCATATTGTGTTGCAGACCCGTGGCAAAGCTGATATAGTTGTCTTCGTGATCTGTATTATCTGACCTGTACTCCAAGCTATAAGTCTGAAAGTTGTTGTAAGGCAGCTTTTGTTCTTCACTTCCCTTCCCGTTTTTTTCAAACCAAGTTTTGTTTAAAGTTGTAATGACAGAGATGGCTTCCTGTTGTGGCGTACCAACATAACTATTCATGTACGATGTAGACTTGTTGAAAATTTCCATATGATCGTAATCAGGGATCCACCAGGGGTCAAAAGGTGCAATTTGTAAAGTCTGTGCGATAGTTGCAAGATCCTTGGTGAATGTTCCTTCTAGAATATCAAATTCTGGTGCACCACGACCATGGATGCTCCCCACATTTGGATGGTCCTCTTCTTTGCAGACACATGCATTTAGCCGTTGCCCCGGTAAATGGGACAACCCATCTGGTGAGCTTTGATTTGGGGTGATGCCTGCATCACAACTCTGGTAAGTATATGGCCAAACTCCATCGGTCGAAGCCATGTATCCTGGTCTAGCCAAATTTCCTAGAGACCATAGAGCGGGCCAAAACCCCTTCGAATCAAATGTTCCAGGTAATCTGGCACTGATCTCAACTAACCCTTGGGTGTAACACATCTTATTCCAGGATTGCAACATTCCAGATCTATAAAATAAGCCGTTGGTTTTAAATGCATCTAATTGAATATTAAGTGTTCCATTAGCAGTTGATATCAGATCAGGAGTATACCACTCTAAATCTTCTGTAGCCAGGTAATGTATGTCAACCCCTTCAAAAAACTGATCTTCCATGGGAAAAAATGTTCTGCCCTCCAGGTTGAATTCGTCTGAAAATACCAAATCCCATTTCTCACCAGTACCAGATACCTTGTGGTAGAAATCTAATGGAGTGTCTGGGTCTATCAAAGATGCTCGTATGGCGGACAACATTGGATATGAATAATCCGTCAAGCGTTCATACGTTATAGGTTTTCGTTTTTTGTTAGTCTCAACAACACCTACGGTAATTGAAACCGTCAGCAGCGCTAATATACCAGCTCCAATCAAGAACACTCCAAGCATATTCAACCATCTAAATTCCTTGAAATTGTTTTTACCAATCACCTTTGGTTTGAAACATCCGATGTCTGTCTCTGGTTCAAATGATTCTTCGTCACTGGATTCAATATTTTCCGGCTGTTCTTCAAATCCTTTTGTGGTCACAGTCGAGTTGTTTTTTAAAGGAGCCAGAATCTGTTGATTTTTCAGCCGCTTCAACGCTTTCGCTAAATCGTCTAATTCCAATGCACTTGAACTTTCTGAAATCTTTTGTTGATTCTTTCTAATATTCTTATAGCCATCATCATGCTCATAAAATTGTTGATACGTGAAAGGGTTGTCTAATTGATCAATGGCTCTCAACTTGTTCTCATAGTCCTCTTTAAATTTGGCAGAAGAAGGACTACTCAATAACTTCGAAGAGGAGCTTTCAGTAGTATCTGAGGTTAACGTATTGCTGTTAGTGTTTCCCTCACTACCATTACTGCTGCTATTGGCGCTGCTGTTGTTCGATATCACAGTAAATGATGTTGAAGTGGTGGAATTTTTCTCAAGATTCATTCTCATTTGGGAAACCTTTCTCTTATGCTTTCTTGATAGCTTCACCACATCTTCTTTTTCAGCTCTTTTTGATGTTTTATTCGCTGCTACCTTCGAGATTCTATCATTATGCTTTAAGATAATGCTATTTTTAAAATTGGAAATTGTCGAAGTAGCAGAATCACTGCTTCCTCCCTCGTTTATTTTGCTACATGGCTCATCAGACGTCTCAGATATATTCTGGTTCATCTCCCTTATTGAATTGGTGTTCGTTGAGTGACTAATACCCTTGTTTGGTGTCATAAGTGAAAGATGAACCCACCAGGTTTAGTACGCTTGAGCGAATTGATTACAGATTGGATGCAGTTTTCCCAAAATTCCATGATATTGAATTTGAAAGAACCCAACGGCTTGCCTTTCTGTTAAATAAGCAGACAAAGCTTTTCGTGCATCAGATCATTTTTCAAAATCCCTTATAAAAGAATTTTTGAAATTCTTGGATGAAACTCCCACTTATTACATAGTTTAGTTCTAATATAAAACTTGCATCAGGAACAATAACAAATAAGCATATCCACTTGTAGGGTTTTACTGTAGATTGTATAGAGCCTCAACTAGTCGAGAACTTATACTGGGTGTATTTCCAAATCGGTCCATTTTTGTGCCTTCGAGTGTTTTTCTTCTGTCCTCACCAATGTCCTTGCACCTTCTCAATTTGAATTCCCTTATATCTCTAAAAAATAAACCTCAAATCATAATCTGGCCGATCAACTTTTCCGAATTGTTATAAGATTGTGTATATACGATGCTAATTTCGCTGTTTTTTGATTCATTCACCTTGCGGATGCATCATTTGCTAAAAATTGATAAGGCCAAAGTGGGTTATCTTGTAATCGTCTACACAAATCCATCTTGCCTTATTTCTGAAATTCCGCAAAAAGATCATTTGAATTCAGTGTGAAAGCTAAGTAAAATCGCTAGGTTTAAAGTCTTTTCGACCAATAGTCACTCAGATACCTTTTTGATGTGGTGTAATCTTGAGTAATGGCTTCTGTAAGATAAAATGAGGCAAAATCTGTTTTTACACATTATTGTAACGCTAATTTGACATTCAATTAGTCTTTGCTGCTTCCAAAATTCTGGAACACTTGTTCCCTGTTTTTCTCGTGTACTACGTTCGATTGCCTTATTTACAAAGGAAAGAAACTCAAACTCAAAAGCTTGACTGATACTTATTGTATAGCATTGAGTATCAAAAAAAAAGCAAGAGTCACTGATGACACTGTCACCCCAATTTTATAAACTATTGAGTTTAAGTAGTATATAGCGAATGGCCTCTGGTCGTTACAAAAAGCAGAACATAAAATATTGAAGAAATTAACTATGAAAGGCTATGGGACTTTTGCAATACTGAGTCTTCCTGATTCTCTTGAATGCCCGAGATCACGGTAATGTCGTTTTCGAATTCCATAATTTAATTGATAATTAGTTAAATAATATAATGTATATTAATCGTATTGTAAAGTAAAAGTCACTTAGTAGATAGATGAATCTTGGTATGAATTTTCCTGGTGTGAAGGATCTCATTTCTTCTATTCAAATCTCTAAG